>WEIT01037812.1:1398-34733 GCA_013389985.1 Dryoscopus gambensis
CTGGATGTTACACTATCTATATTTCAATTTAATCCTACATCTGCTATTTTTTTTCCCTGAAAAATATAAGAGATAGAAAGCTACTTATTCCTCAATAACACTTCTCTGCCTCTTTAAGAGATAATGTAGGATAGATGATCTGCTCCAAAACTCCAAATTGAAATTAGTGAAGAAAAGAAATAGGAGAAAAATGTACAGCTGGGGGAAGGAAGAAAATACAGTAAAAAAAACTTAAGAGCATGCAATGTGCAAATAAAATTTGGTGAGGATGGTGAGAAGAGTAAAGGAGGAAAGGAGAAATGAGAATATTAATGGAAGTTGAAAAGAACAATTTAGAACAATTTGAGACATAAAAACCACTAGACAAGAGAGAAAAATAGTAAGGAAGTAAGAGAAACGTAAAAGCAGTATACCCCAAAGGTGAGATTTTCAAAGGAAAGATGTGCAGTTAACCAGAGTAATAGAAGTTGGACTATTAGCAGTTTGCTCAGTTTCTCAACATCTCCCTCATCTTTGTCATGGTGGTTATTTCATCATAGGAGAAAGATTTTGTTAGTTAAAATCTGGTTAAAATTGTACTGGTTTTGAAACATGTTAAGATGTCAAAACTTTTATTTTTGTTGAACGGGATGAAATCAGACAAAATATTGTTTGGAATTAGGGTAGGAAAGAAAAAAAGAGAATGTACTGCCCATAGCCAAATGGTGAAAGCATGACCTGCTAGCATGTCAAGGCCTGACCTGCAGACCAAGAATTTAAAATCATCTGCCACAAACTGAGTGTGTTTAACTGCTGAGCTGCTGGGGTTTTTTTTCTGGAAATGGCCTTTTTTCTTGGTTTTGTTTTGTGCCATTTTGCCTTTTGCACAAAACATTTGAAAAGTTCAGATTCCACACTGAATTCCCAAATCTGAATTGACTTTTTTCTTTTTTGGGTGGATGTATTTGGGTTTTCTTGTGTGAGAAAGAATGAATACTCCCATTGTTTCGTCAGTTGTACATAGAGAATCATTGGATTATGTTTTTAAGTGTGTGTTCTTCACCACAATTTAACTCTAGAGGTGCTCTGTTTAAGTGCTCTGTTTGAAAGCCATGAGGTACTTCACATACTGGACTGGTGTGAAGCACCTTTGGCATTGGTAGCTGTGTGTGGAAAACTGTGTTTTCTTTCTCCTTTAGAGACAGCCTTCTGTTTTCAGGTACACTGTATTTAAATGTAATTTGTTATATTAGGCCTGTTCTAGTTTTTGCCTCTGCTTAGATACTGAACTCTCTTTGTTTCTCATTATCACTCTCTTTTTCTCTCTTGTCCAAAGTGTGTTTCAGTTGTTTGGACTTTTTTTTCCTACAGCTCATTTATTTTTCTGTATCCAACACCCTTTCTGTGGGCCTTCATTTTGAATTTAGCAAACATGCTAGATTAATGTACTGCATTCCGCAGGTGCCTGCAGGACAGGAGGCTGTGGAAATGAATGCTCCTCATTATCCCTTTTGTGTGCTTGCCAACCTACTGTCTTTGGTCACAAACTTTTTGTTTCAGCCTTCTTTTTGTTGTTTAAAAGGACAAGTTATGTGTGTTAGTGTGTATGCCTATATAGGTGGATACACACACGTAAACACACAAATATGTGTACACATATATTTGTGAATTTAAATCTCTCCCTGCAGTAATTCTCAATTAATAGCCAGCTCAGTTAATAGTCTGCAGTATTTACTTTTCTGGAGAGTAAATTGAATGCTTTGAACTTGTTTTGCTTTCACTGGAGTTACTGGAAGGGACACATACAAATTTGGCTGGCCTTCAAAAAATTACCAAAACCCTTCTAATTACTGTCATTGTGTTGCCACCTGTGAGGCAGTACCTTGAAGCAGAGTGGGTGTGCCATGCTTTGTTTTAGCTTAAATGCTATTAATAGGGAAAGCACAGAAAGAAGTGAGCCTGTAAGAACTCCTGAGTAATGTACAAATACCTGGGAGTGCATGAAGTTTCCCAGTGTCAGACCCATTGTTCCCCAAGCAGAACCATTTGTTTATAATCGGAATAATAGGTATTTTTTGGCAGTCTTCTATCTGAGGAACATGTGTAAGAAACAAGTGTCAAGCCAAATGCAAGTGTTACTTGAAGCCTCAAATTAGAATTGAACATCCAGTTACAGAAGGTTGTTTTGAAACATCCTTTGTTGCAATAAAGTACCTTTCAGTCTCAATAACTCAAAGAGCTGACGGTCATGGTTTTGCAGACTCTGACATTGTTTTTCTGTACATTTCAACAGCATTTTACATTCAACAGCTGGAATGATGATGTGCTACATTGACATTGTGTTGAAAATTTGCTTTTTCAGGGTGAAAACCACAACCGTGTTTTCTTGAATAATAAATAAAATTTTGTGTAATTATTTTACTGTGCTTTTCTAGCTCAGCACAGAGCTGCTTCATTTTCAGAGCTTCTGTTGGCTGTGTGTGGGAGGCTGTCAGGTGGAGAAACCCTACCAACCTTTGTCCTTTTGAACTAGGTTGCAGAGATCTTGCATCAAATCCTAGTTCTCTTGAGTCGCGTGGTTGAGTAACAAGGGGACATTGTTGCATGGTGAAGTAGAGCTACATGAGCAAAGTAATATCCAGCTTCAGGGAAATGGTCAGGAATTGGATGTACAGTTTAAGGAAGTGGATTGCTTCTTCTTATCATGCAGGAGGAGTTCAGGCTTACCCTGCTCTAATCACTTGTATAGTTCTAATTTATTTTATTACTTACCTTCTTAGATTCTCCAACTTATTTTTTTCCTGGTTTTAGTACCCCACAGAAGGAAATGGTTTTGTAAGAATTGATCTTATTGAAATTGAGGTAGGGGCAGGAAGAGACAATTGAGAAGGATAAAAAGCTGATATACACAAAAGAAAAAGGGAAGTATATAAGAGGTCCTAAACTATTTCAAGTCTTACCTTGCTTAAATAAGGCCAGTTGCAATGTAGTTTATAAAGACTCTCACTGAAACTTATAATTAGAGGTTACACAAGGGCAGGTAACATTTCAGAAACAGGTAAGACATCTGACCCAACATGCCTGCTTACTGAAATGGAACAGCCTTAGGCTCTCCTGAGATCATTGCTGAGCAGCTCCCCAGATTTCGATTAAAGGCCTATCCTTCACCTCTCTGCAGATCTCTCTTTTAAGAAAAGGAATATTTTCTCACTCTTCAAACTTCTGATTTACTAAAGGTTCTCAAGTTTCTCACATTACATAAAATGTTTTAAAAACTGGCAAAAAAATCACTTTCCCGTCTTGGGGAAAAAAATCCATTCTGCGTTGACCTCTACTTCTTGTTGTGCTTATTAGTATTCTAGTTCTCACACCATGTTCTCTCAGTGACAGCACTTACCCCCATCTCAGCTGATGAAATTTAGCTGCATGTTTTTCCTTTACTCTTTTTGACAGCTGCTGTAGAGGCTTTATGGCTGGGGACATTGAAATCACCTGCCACCATGTTGCTTTGCTTTATTTTTTCTTAATTCGTTTTAAATCAAATACTAGAATATTTGATGAGTCTGAGATCTGAGAGTGCTGTATACAAATTTGAATTTAGCATCACAGTCCCATGTTGTTTGGGGTAAACTAAATGGCCCATCTGCCCAAGCTGACACAGCACATCACCTGCAGAAAAAAACCCCTGATTTAACTTAAACTGATTGAAACAGATATAAATGTTCTCTTCACTTACTTTTGATTTTTTTCTTCTTTCAGTTTTTTTTGGATAAGTGAACCCACTGGACCACTTGCTTTGCCTGCTGTCACCACCTTTTTTTTTTCTCTATGTGAGTGAAACTCTGAATTCCTTCAGCACAGGCAGGAGAGGGAGAAGGCGGCAATCTCATCTGGAGATGACATTTTGGGAGCAGGCTGCTCCACTCCTCCCTGAAGTAGAGTTCCTAGAACTCTCTCTTCCAGAGGTTTCTATGTGCCTCAGAGCTCAGACTTGCAATGCTATCCAGAACATGTACCCATGTTTAATTCTGTGACATGTTTTTTTTTTCTGAAAAAAACCCCATGACAATTCTATATTGACTTGATTTGCTTAACTTAAATGAAAAGAAATGTTGCCATTAAACTTAATGAGTTCTGTGTTAAAATTAGGTTTACTGTAGTTACCTTCATTATTCCTACACAATAATATTTCTATTTTCCGGTCGGTCTTCTTCTGCCTTTTCCTTCCTTCACAAAACTGCAAGTATCCAATTATTTTCCTTTCTTTAAGTCAGTGAGAATTTTGCTAAGTTTGTGACCCAGGAAATAAGAGATATGAATACATACATCTCCCCTTTCCAGAGGTGTCATCCAGGGCTGTATAATTGCTACCATGTGGGCAGGCTGAGGTTGTGCCTGCCCTTCAGTAACAGCGCCAATATTTCTCTGTGCATATTTAAAGGTACTCTTTTTCTGGAAAATATCTTTCTTTCCCCTCCATCTGATAGTCCCAATATGAAATGAGTCTTATGTAATTTGGATGATAGGCCCAGAAATGTGCATCTGAATAATCTAGCTGCTTTTTAATATGAATATTCATTCAATAGGAAAAATATATCAATAACAATAAGTACAGTGGATGTGGAAATGCTTAAATGAAAATCAATGCAGAATGTCTGTATTTGCACAGGAAGTAATTTGCTTCTTGCTATATTTTCTGGATTTATTCTGGTTTGAATTGAGAATTTGTATTTTTTTTAACCACTATACGATGGGTTTATTTAAAAAGACAACTGTGGATTTTAGAGAAATTCTACCTATGGTGTCAAAACATATTGATGTTTGATACATTGCTATGACCTTGTACTAAAATTTTCTTTGATTTCTCTTCCATGATTTTCATATTATATTTCACATTGACACAGATTCTGCAGCCTGTGAAAGGTGAGATTTTCCTAATAGATATGTTCACAGAAGTGACAATCTCTAGATGATATTCTTACTTCCCCCTCCCAGGATAAATTAAGTCTTATTCTTCTTTTATGCTTGTTATAATATCCTAGAACATTAACTCATCTTCTTAAATCTACACTAACTCAAAACTGGGAAAATTTTGCCACAGGTTTACTAAATGTTGTGATTTAACTCTCAGGATAAAATTGCTTTTAAGTGTCAAGGCTGACCCACGTAGCATTGTTGCAGTGTGTTCTCTGCAACCTTCCCAGAGACAGTTTTGCCAGCAGGAAAGAATAGGGATTGGTCCTTGCATAGATGTTTCAGAGATGTTTATTTCCAGCCCATCTGGCTGTGAGTCTCCCCCAAAGGCTCCAGAATCATGGGAGAGCCAAAGAGTTCTTGGGGCTGGGGGAACATGAAAGACCAATAGGAAACAGGACTTGGGTACATGTGACCAGGGAGCAGGGGGAAACCTCCTGTCCAGGCCATGCTTCCACCCCAGGGCCCCCTCCCCCCAGGGGGAGGGGGGGCCACCCCTACACAAGGGGGAACCCCAACATAGCATACTGTTACTATTTGGAACATACTGCCATAAGCAATAACAGAGCTAAATATTTTCAAACGTCATAACCAAATAATTGTGGACTCTTTATAAGAAAGCAAACCTTGGATCCTCATTGTAAAAATATGTGCTCATACTCTGGCCAGTGTAGGAATAACCATATGCCATAACTATCCTTGTACTCTGTTCATTCTCTTCTAGGAATTTTTGCTCATGTAGAGTCAGGAATTTTCTAATTTGGCTGAAATTTCTAGATGCATGACAGGGCTACAGCCATGCAGAAATCCCAATACACCAACTGAATATGCATTGGGAGGTTTCATGATGTTCTTCTAATGAACTTGTAATTCTGCTTTGTATAATGCATTTGTACTTCTGCATTGTGTCAGATCTGCTCTCTGTGCAAAAGTTTTTGTGTGTTTCAGAGAACTCAGACTTGCAGTGCTACGCAGAGCATGTATCCGTGTTTAACTCTGCAACATACAAGAGAAAAACCATGATAATTCTATACTGGCCTGAGCTGCTTAACTTACAGGGAAAATAAGATAAAGATATGCTGAACACTAAATCCAGTCTTCCAATGGTTGAAGTGTTATCTGAAATGCTGAGGTCTTGTGCTATTTTGCCATTGCTCTTCTTTGAGACAGATTTCTTGTTCCAGAATGCTGTATAGTGCAGTGGCTGATTGAACTAAGTTACTGTGAAATGAGTATATAATTATTCACGCCCCTACTAAGAGTCTAAGAGTGGGATGAGTCTTTGACAGCCTGTTTCTTTTTTAATCATGTAACAATACCTAATTATTTCTCAAGCAATCTACTTATAGTCTAAATTTAGGAACTGTTTCTCAAGCCAGCTGTTCTAAGTAAAATTGAGAACTAGAGCTGATTTAGTGGCTTAGTGAACAAGAGTAAAGATTTCCCAAATGTTAATTTTGTAGTGTTTGAAAATCAAATTTAATTCCCAAAGAGTTCAGCCTTGCTCAGAAATAAGAATAGTAAAACACCTGTAGAGCAGAATGGCAATCAAAATCTAAGGTAGAATAATTTATCAAGGAAGGACAATCGGAGTCAATTTTTGGAAATTTGTCTCTAGAAGAAATGCTTAGATTGAGAAGAAACAGTATTTTTAATTATTATTATGGAAACAATAATCAGTCACTGAAGATGATTATTCTTTAAAGATACTGCAGGCTTTGCCATTAAATGATTCAAGGCACTGCTGAAATTAATTTTTATGCCAACATGGCTTTCTGTAGTTTACTTTTTCTGGCAACAATAGACTATGAACATATGTGTTGTATAGTACAGACACAATTGAGTTAGTTTATTTGTAAAAGACCGACTCTTTACAACATGTAGTATGTTAAATGGATACGTAAGCAGTGATTGCTTTATTCTCCAGAGACCTTGTAGCATGTACGGCTATAACAGAAAATCCTAAACAAGAATTTTTCACTTGGTTTGCTACCATCAGTTAACTATCAAGTCAAATTTGTGCAAGGGAGGAGCCCCAGCTGCTCAGGAAGTATTGTACACCAGTTCTAACTCCTTGAGATGGTTTTGTGACTAATAGGGCATGAGACCATGCTCAGGTTCTGAAACCACAAGTGTACTGCTTGTAGTAGAAACTGGAACGGTGAGACTCCTGCAGATGCTCTTGTGTAATGAGCTTGCAAATGGCCATACTTCAGCTAAGAGGATTGTTTTGGTTTTTAAAAAACCCTTTGCACTCTCTGAATAAGGGGCATAGGATTAGTGGGACAGACTTCACACCATATTCTGAAGAAAGGGAAAATCACCATCAGTGGAAGTCTAGGAAGAGTCTTACTCCTCCATAGATGTATGTAACACAGAGAAAGGGGCAGAGTACTGAAACCTCTGTCCTACAAAAAGTGCACTGTTGTGAGCTGCAGTTATTTTACTTATGTATTTATATTAATTAGATCAGTTCTATAGAAGTCTAAACATCTGTGTAGGCTGTCCTGATGCCTGGTATTTTCAGGCTTGGATTTGCTTACAAAGCAGAGAAATTAAAGGGAAAACAAAAGCATTTGTAGGCCTATTTTCAAAGGACTTGTTCTTAAAAATAAGGAACCTGTCCTTAATACCTTAGCAATGTTTATTTGATAAAGAATACATTATTGAGTTTTTCTCCTCTTCTAAAGCTGTTTACTAGTCCTATCTCCCTTTCAACCACAAAACCCATACAGAAGAAACCATATTGCATTATTGTATAGTTTTAACCAACTCTTCAGCATCTGGTACTTCACAATGATTTTCTTTTGCCTACTGAGGATAGCACTGCACCAAAGAAAAGCTCTGTCCCTGCAAGTCGTTTTTAATCCTGCATTGTTAATAAAGAGATGTTGGGATAATTGTAATCTGTACAGCTGAAGTACCTGATATATTGAGTTCACCACTCCTGTTAGTGCTACTTACCACTACAGTAGATATTAGAGATGTGGACTGTACAGACAAGGGCATGAAGAATATATATTGGAAATAATTTGGAATGGTAATTGCAGATGATCTACAGGAAAACAAAGAATCGTCAGGAGTGGGCGTGCAATGCGGTCATGATCCAATTCTTATGTACTCATGATATATCCTATAATAATAGCATACAATGCTGTAAGGCATTCTAATCCCTTTTTAGGCCATATGGAGTCATGCTGCTTTGTGTTGAGAGCGTGGATCTAGTGTTAAACAAGGTTGGCCTGCTCTACCACATTCCTCCAAAGCAGTAGTTAACGATGTGTGTTCTCCTAGGTTTGTTTGTGGTTTGTTTTTTTTTTACTTTGTTGGTTTGTTTCTAACTGTATGCAGCTAGTCTGGAGTTACTGATTGAAATTTTGAAATATATTAAAGAATAAGACACTTGACTTTAATTTTCTTTTAAATTGATACCACTAAATGAAAGCTGTCTGCTAGATCAATACTACATTTCAAACCCAAGTTTAAAACAGTCCTGCACAGGTTTTATCTCTGAGTTTTAGATGACTGTGCAGGAGGCGTCTGCAGTGGAACTGACCATCTGATCTCCCGCAGCATCCATGTGATAGGTCAATAGGCCCATGCTCACATATAGGCTCAGGGCAGGCACTGGTGCGCAGCAGGGCACAGCTGTGAGCTCCATCTTAGCAGCAGCCTGAGCACCTTCTTTTATCCTGCACGTCCTTCAAAGGAGGAGGGGCAGCAATGCCCTTTTCTGGCAGCACTGCCAGATGCTTGTAGGAAGGCAGAAGGGGTTCCCTGTGTTGCCTTTGTACTGCAAGGACACTGTGCACTGTGCTGCAGGCAGCCTGTATCTTACCTTTGTGTCCAGGCAGAGTCATTGTTGACAAAATGCTGGGTGCTGACCATTAAATATACAGTATAAATATTAACTTTGAGTCTAGCTTGCAAAATTCCTCTTCCTGTGTCTTGTCTGCCTAAACAAGAAATCTGTCAATGAAATCCAGGAGATCATAAATTATGCTCCCTGATCACAGCACTGAAAGGCCACTGACTTCATCCCCTTTCCAGCATCAACTTTTATTTTGGAAGTTGTGAAGGATCTATTGTTCCTTATTACATCTTTACTCTGCTGAACAGAATCCTTTTGTTGTAGCACCAAATAGTCTGCAAACTGTCTATCACGAAGTGGCTGTGACGTAGTGAAGATCTGTTTTATTTTCTTTCCTGCTTCCATTTGTAGAATAAGTAAATTTCTTTCTGTGAAGGGTAAAATACTGAAAAACCAACCTTCCTTAACTGCTGGTGTTGGGATACTGTGGAATGTATTTCCATAATACTTAATTTTGGCTGGAAAAAATGAGGATTTTTTTTTATTGAATATTCACTCTTTCTATGATATACTTCTAGAAGTTTATAATAATGTCTTGGCAAAACAGAATAAATACAATTATAGGTTTGGGTTTTTTGTTTTGTTTTGCCTTTTGTTTTGTTGGTGTTTTTTGTTTGTTTGGTTGGTTTTTGTTTTGTGTTTGTTTGTTTGTTTGTTTTTTCTTTTCCTTTTTCTCTCTGTTGTTATCTGAAGTTTATAAGCTTGTGAAGTGGGCATTTTCCCTCCCCCCCCTCCGACTTTCTGAGTTTCTGCAGTGCAAGAATTCAAGCTCCTTTCTCTCCTTTCTTCCTTTAGTGTACATTGTTACTATGGTGAGGAAACCATGTAGCATTTAGAGCTTCAGACTAAATATAGCTATTTTCATAATTCATTTTAAGTATTGCACCAGTAATTTGTTAGAGTAATTCATATTACAGCACTTACAATCTATTTGCCCCAAATATATGCACATATACATATGGAACAAACATCCTAGGAGCTCAGGAAGGCAAACCAACCCTGGCTTTAAACCAGAATCCATTTCTCCTGAATCCAGAACTAGCTAGGTCTAAAATAGCATCTTTTCACATTCCTGAAATGATTTTCTAGTAAATTTAAGGGAGAGGAGAGATGTTTCTAGGCTTTCACAATTTATTAATTTTGGTCACTTTTTTCTTTCTTTTCATAATGGATATGTACACATACCCAGCATGACTTACCGGATCAGGATTATTATTTAAAACAGAAGCTCAAAGTGGAAAATAGTGGTATTAAATATTGAAAAAACCCAGTAAATTTTAAAGCATAATTGGTACTCTATCACAAGACAGTGCTGAATTGTAAATCATCACAGTCTGACAACAATCTTTCATTGAAGGTGTCACTCATGCAGCTCCAAATAAGACTGAGAATAGACTTAATTTTTCTGGCTTGTTGACTTCAGTTATATTAGAAGGTACTCCTGATTAATTATACTGGGATTGTTTTCCGGTATATATTTATAAACACTTGCAATAGTATACCTAGAATATTTGGATGGATAATCCCTTAAGGCAAAACTATATTCATAAATAAATTGGCAAATAAACTTTTCAGTTAATGGTCACTAAAAATCTTACTGCATTAAGCAGAGTATCTGAATATTTCACCCTTTTCCTAGTATAGATAATCAGTGTACTGTGAGCCTAGAAATGTTCTTGCCAGCAGAATGGTCAAGAGCGGGCTCAGGAGGGCTCAACTGATGTATTTGCACTCTTCGTCAGATACACTCAGAGTATCTGAAGGATCTGTGTCTTGGGTGGTATATAATATCACTTAGGAAAGGCTGAAGGAATAATTCATGACTGTGTTACTGCTTTTTGTGCAAAGGCTCTCTGAGAAATTATCCTGTCAAAAGTTTGCAGTTGCCTGGCAGTGAATCAGATCTTCAGTTTCTGGACAACTCTGGTGCAAAAGACCCAGCAGGACACAGTTTTGTGTCAGTGCTGGGTGAGATGGAAGCATCCCCACCTTGAAGAGATGCTGAGGGCATGAGAGCAATCTGTGAGATCGTTGTGAGGGAGAGATGTGCAAGCTGGGAGCCCTGGCTGGTGGGATGAGGTACAGGCAGGGGCTGGTAGCAGGCTGTGCGCCTGGACAAACTGGCGGGGAAAATCCAGCTCTGTTTTACTGGATTAGGATTTTTAGGTGGATGTTCTTGCATAACATGGCATCTTCACTTATCAGCCAAAAACTGGGGTGCACACATTTTGTACAATGTGTACAATTACAATTTCTCTTTTTATTTGAGAAGCTGCCCTCATGATGTCTTCCTCATCGCACATGAGCAAGATGAATAGGACACAACCTGAGTTTAGAGAGGGTCACTTAGTGACCCCAACCATCTGGCTATCCCTTGTCCACTTTCCTTCCTCAGGCACAGCACATCTCCTGCCTTCAGTGTTGAGTCAAGAGTCCCACACACATCTCACCTTCCAGGGCTCTCTGGTCCTGGTTCATAGGCAAGAAGGCAAGAAAAACTTGAATGAAACCACACCGTTTATGCTGTGTGACCTTAAATAGATCTAATGGAAAGGTGACACTGGAAAGGACCAGCCTGCTCATCCTCCCCTATGACTGATGACCTGTTATGTATTGATCCAGAGATCTTGCTGTGTTTTGTAGGCTGAACCAGTTCAATGCATTGTCAGAGAGAAGAAAGGGGTTTTTTCCCCAGCAAGGTTAATTACTTAAATAATTTACTTTGAATATTCAGGGTCCCTTAATTTAATGGAAGTGGCAGGAGGGCATATCCCATCAGGCCAGGCAAAAGGGTTATGTCAGAACTTGTGCCTTGGGTGTGACCAGGGTGCTCTACAGCCTTTCCACGTGTGCTCTGTTGTGGGTGCATTTGGCAAACACTGAGAAAATAAACAGGTATGATAAAGAGGAATCTCAGGAATTTTCTCATTAATCACGAAAACTTATGGCAAAGCTATGATGAACAATTGTGGTGCTAAAAGGCAAAAATTGCTCCCATTCAGCATGCTCCAATACTCCCTTTGTGAGCAATCTTGTTTGCAGAATTCCAATTTAGATGAAGTTTAGATGGGCTGTTAGTCATTGTTCATTTGATTTGATGTATTTTTTGAGAGTATCTGAAATATGAAATAGTACTTTCTACTTTAGCTTGCTCATGGGGACTTCTGAAGCACAACTTTGCTGGTTTGCCTGTATTTAAACCTGGGATATGTCAATGACAGGTATGCTAATGAAAGCCACTCAGAATAACAAAGCCCAGAAACAAGCATAGATTGTATTTTTGGACATTAGGCACAGTAGTGCTGTTCAATGAGATAACCCAAGGAAAAAAGAAATAAAAATGACCTGCTTTTTAAAGTACCGAATTTTTCTGTTCTTTTTGTCAATATGACTTGATCTACACCTGTGATTCTTGGTATTGTATAAAGAAAAAATAGTTTAAATTTACTAATATCTCCCTAATTTTGACGAAGCTTTTACCAAAGAATCCCATTAATCTTCTTGGCCTTAGAGAGTACATCAAAACTCTAATTCTGCAAATATTTTTATAACAGTCTTGTGAACATGAGTCTCAGTGAGCTAAGAAAAAAATTGTGGCTGTTTTGCAAGATCTGTATTCTTTTCTTCAATATTGCTAATATAATAGAAATTATTTGTAAATGTTGCACTGCAATATTCCCATTTCATTCTTGTCCTGGCTCATTGTTTTTAAATGTTTCATGACTGTATTTTACTTACAGATAATATAAATAGACTTAAAATCAAAGTTTAAATTAGTTTTTCCCTTTTCTGTAATATGTGAACCTG
The DNA here is from genome assembly GCA_013389985.1 of Dryoscopus gambensis. Classification (NCBI taxonomy): domain Eukaryota; kingdom Metazoa; phylum Chordata; class Aves; order Passeriformes; family Malaconotidae; genus Dryoscopus; species Dryoscopus gambensis. The sequence goes on from WEIT01037812.1 coordinate 14,030, forward strand.
GCATCAAACCCAGGATGTTCTAACTCATTATTCTATGGCATGCAAAAATGACTTGATAAGGGTTCTAGTGCAAGTGATCTTATGCATTCATTCGGTCAAATGATTGAATGGAGAATAACAGCAGAAATAGGAATATGCTAGCAATGCATATCAAAACAGTCCTTTGTGTAAATATGTTTCTGCATATCAAATGCTGGCAGTATTTTTACGTTTGTAGGCGTGCATCTAAGATGATGTAATTATAGCAGAATGGTAAAAGTTCCAGCCTTTGATCCTAATTTAACTGAAGCAAATGGAAATCTTACAAAGGGCTGTAACCCTTTAAGCCCATTAGTTTTGGGTAATTAGAAACTGCTAAATTTGATGTCTCATAAAAAGTGACCTTTATTTCCCAAACTTGGTGATCTCACAGCATATAAGAAAAGTTTGCCTTAACCAACTTAATGTGAATTATGAGCACTTCCCTGAATTTTTTTGCAGAGTTAGGTTGCATATACTTTGCTCTTTCAGGAGCAAACTGAGCTGAGTCAGTGTGGCATTTCCATTGTGAAGGGGATGTGTTGCTCCACCTCTTCTCCTGCCTTTTCCTCCAGGCTGATCCCTATGCCCAACTCCCTGGTGGCTCTGGACCTCACTTTGTGAAGCTGTTTAACTCAGCAGCTCCATAGGAAACCATCCAGTTGTTTTTGCTGTGTTACTTTTCTGCCAGGTTAGCAAATTGATTCAGTTCACAAAAGGGATCCATGAAACAGCAGAGCAGATGTGAGGGAAGAAGAGGAAGTGTGCAGGCAGGAGTGCTGAAAGCTTTGGAGGTGGGAATCTTTCCTCTTAAGGTTGCAGACTGGAATTGCCTGAGCTGGCAAGTGAAATCTCACCCCTTGGCTGGCACTTGTCAGCTAACACTTTGCCCAGCCATTGTTCCCTGATCGGGCAAATCCTTTAGGCTATAAATTTTGGAGTGGTTTTTACTGAAATGTATCTTGGGTGTCAGGAGATGATGACTGAAGGACAGCTCAGGGACAGGCTTGTACTATGCAGATTTCAGCGCAGTTCTCACAGAGCTGGAGCTCCTTTCTGGGCAGTTTGGCTGGTGACTGAAAAAGCTGCCGTCTGCAGTCCTGCGAGATGACACTTTACAGCTGTGTTTGCTGTTGGGCAGCAGTTCTTGCCTAGAGAGCTTGTAGCTCTTGATATCAGCTTTCATACCCATGGAATTTTTAGAGATTTTTTTTTTTCTCTTTTTAATATTAACTAAAGGAAATCTGCACTCTTTTGAAGCCTTTTGTGTAGGGAGAACAAAAAAATAAGAGGCAGATTCTCTCCAGTGCTGTCAGAAATAGAATCCTGTAGTTAAAGAACTCCTGTAGCATGTCTGGATCCCAAAACCCAATAATTTTTGCTTGTTATAATGTTTAAGTCCTTGCCTGCATTAGGCAGAAGAACTTATTCTTATTTCCCTGTATTTCATGGAGGAGCCATAAGTGAGTGGAATATTGTTTAATTCCATGTTAGAAGACGTCTGATGATGTGCTTTTTGGCCAAATAATTCTCCAATGGGACTATAAACCTACCTAGGGTCTAGAGATCTAATACAAAGAGATATGCACCTCCACAAAAAACGATCTTTAAGATGTTATTTTTATTCTCATTTTCACCATTTTTGTTCAGATAATTCCCAGCCACGTGTGGCACTACTTCCTTATTTTCACATTATCATGAAATGTAGATCTAAGGAGGAACATTCTGAAGCCATATTTACTTTTTCTTTGCAAAGGAGACAAGGTATCTCTGGAAAATGGATACTGTTTTCACATACATATGAGCAAACAGATTCTTTGTATAATTTAGAGTACAGAAACCCCCCATGCCTTTACTGGTTTGGGTGAAACGCCTTTCTGTTTTCAGGGTAACAAATATTGCTGCATTTTTAGCCAGATAATTAATGTATTTTTTATTGGGATGTCTGAAGAGTTACAATGGGATGATCATATGATTAAGGTAAAGTCTGAAAGTGACTGTTCTGCAGCTCTACCCTATTTTTTCTTTTTTACTAGTTAATCTGTCCATGAGGCTAAGATGATGATGATGATTATTAATACTCTCACATGGAAATTTTCAACCAGAAAACCCTACCCACTGTTTGGTTTTCATGACATTTTAATGCAAACCTTCAATTTCATGAAAAACTTTGAAACTTAGAGTGTTTCAGACAAAATATCACAAATATCAGATTTTTTTTTTTTTAAATCCTCTTTCTACATTGAAAAGTTTTACAGAAAAACAGTTGAGACATCTTTAGTTAATGCCATTCTTTGTGACTTTAACTTCTAACCTATAAGTCAGAGTAATACTGTCTCAAAGGTCTTCCTGTGTGAGGTGTGGCTGCTGGAGTTGTGTGACATGAGGCCAGAGGCAGGAGATAGAGTTCTTCTTTTCAGACTGGAGAAATTTGGTAAAAAATTAAGTAAAGTATGAACCTGTCTAGAATTTCTTATGAAGAACAAGTGGCACCAGAGTCTGCAAATGGTCACATGGAAATCCATAAGACAGTTGAGAAAGACCGGAAGATGGAATGACCGTGTATGTGGCCTTTAAGATGCAAGATTTTGGCAGCTTGAGGAGGCACTGTTTTTGCAGTGCAGAACCTCTTGGCTGCAGCCTAAAATAAAAATAAAATGCAAAAATGTAGAATAAAAATGTAGATGGGGTTCTTCCAAACCCACATGAGTATCCTGGAAGGAACTAAAAGATTAGAATGAGGTGTTTCACCCCAAGAATATGAAGGGCAGCCTGGCCTTTGGTGAAGAGACAGAACCCATTGTAATCAGGCATCAAGACTTGAAGCTCAGAAAAAAGTTTTGTCTTGAGGTATTTCTTTGGTAGTGGGTTTTGTTGGGTGCTGGGGTGTTTTGTTTTTGGGCTTTTTTCCTTTTGTTGTTGTTTTTGTGTTTTTTGTGGTTTGTTGTTGTTGTTTTGGTGGGTTTTTTTTGTTTGTGTTTTTTTTTGTTTGTTTGTTTTTTGTTTTTTTTTTTAGTTCTGAAACTGTTTTACCTGGCAAAATGATTGTTTGGTGCAGGAGAGAGCTAAGGAATTTCAAATATCCAGCTACCCATGAGCCATCCCAGTAAGTTTCTTGGAAACTGTCCTCACAGAGCATGTTTTGAGGTGTAACAGACTGTATCAGGTTTTGAAGTGTTTGAAGATCTTGGGGCAGATAAGGAATAAGAACACTTAGGTGTTGTCATTCCTTCATCTCACTGTTTATTTTTACAATCAGAATTAGTCTTGTTAAAAAGCTTTGTTTAGCTTCAAAGTACAGGTATGTCTCCTCCTCACTATAAACATTTTAACTGTGGGAATAAACAGACTGTGAGAACTTTTCTGCCAGAAGCAAGAAAAGTTGCCTCAACAAGACTCAATTCATAATTATGATTTTCCCCATTTGTGACATTGAAGTGCATCTATCTAAAAGACAAAATGTTTTATAGGTTAATCAAAACTGAAGATGTCTTAATAATCGCTTGGAAAAAATCGAAACAGTTTGGAGTAGAGCTGGGATTCTCCCTGTTCCTCTGTCCCTGGTTTCCATGAATTCCTGGTTGTCCCTGTAGCAGGAGCAGAAGGGTTACTGTAGAAGAGACTTGGAGAGATTAGAAGTATATTTTTTTTTCTGACGTGTGAGATGTCATTAATTTATTTACTGTCCTTAATACATGCTCTTTGTGTGCTGACTTGTGCGTCCTTTTCGTACGCATTTAAAGACTAATGGCCCCTACTGGAGAGGGAAGTGAATATGCAAGGAGAGATACTCTATTAAATATCTACATTTCTGTTTCTGACTCTCACAGAAAAGCTTTGCATTTAATGTTTAATTTATATTGCCACATATTTCCTTTGGAAATGACAGCATAGAAAAATAATTTGGTTTTTATAGAACACCTAATTTTCCAATCATTTCAGAAATACATCTAATGACTGGAAAGACAAAGACTTGGCCTTTAAATGCTCTGCGGTATATCCAGTTTAGAATTTTTTAACTGTAGGAGGGCAGAGGAATTGGAAAAATGCACAGAGTTGATACATTCAGCTTACATTTTGACAGCAATGTTACTAGCACTGTTCTAGCTGTTGTGTATGTGCTTGACCTGTGAAACATTGAATCATCCAGTAGCTGATAACTCCAACACCAACATTTATGAGGCCATAAAGAAATCATCTGAGTAATACGTATGAAGTGCAGATATGAAATTCAAATGTCAAACAGATATTTGTTTGAGGACAAAAATGGACAGTGCAAACAAGGCAGCCTGGCCAGCAATAGTGAGAGAAATTTGGGGGTAAATAGTATCTCATCAATGGTTCTGTCCTGAAAATAGTAAGCTCCCCAGACTCAATCTGATGGCCCATATTATATATGAGACACCATTACTAATCTGAGTATTAGCCTAAGGAGTGAAAGGTCAAAGCCTGATCAGATACTAAATAAAACTTCTTAAAAGTGTATTGACAAGGTGAAAAAACAAAACCAAGCCAAATAATTTTTTTCCCTCTCTCCTTTACCAGTGTTTTCACTCAGTGGCTAAGATGCATCCTGTAATGGCTATTGGAGGACTGTGAGTGTGGCAGAACAATCTGTATAAAAATGCAACATGAAAGGGAATGAAGTGGGGGGAACCCTAAAAAACTTTTTCACCTCTGGCTCATTAATTAGGTAGCTGAAGAGCATAGCATCATTCTTATGAAATGAACTCATGGTTCTCATATCAGTATCATTACACCACTGCTGTTTTGTACATACTGTATTTTTTAGGAGTCTGCTCATACAATATGGAGCTTTTTTCCAAAACTGGGAAAATAGGGAAGAACCAAACACCACGGTTATTATCTGTCCTCATTTCATTTCTGAACAGAGATTTACAACTATTACTGCTGTCAGCTTCTGCCTTCAGATGTTTCTGTATTTATCTCATTGTGGTCAACAGAAGTGACACAGTCAAGGGGAACTCATGACTTCTTTTGCTCGTGAAAATCCAGTTGGAAAGAACCATTGAATCAAATACTGCTTTCATATGAGCCTGGCACGTTTACGAGACAGAGTACACTTAGGTCTGGCAGATGGCCATGTTGTCTTAATGGCACAGGGGTGGCAGAGTTGCCTGGCAGACAAAGGCATTTTTCCCATTGCCCCATCACTTTTTTAAACAATGCCATCACAGCTCCATGCTCGTGGCCAGAACTGCTGTCCCACTGCTTCCTTCTCTACTTTTGGGTAAGCATTGTGCCTTCCAGGACAAATGTTAGAAAATAATCTCTCCTCTGCTATCAGAAAGAAGATCTTTGCAGGCCCTTTACCCCTGGATGGCTCTTGCCCATGGGCGTATTGGGGCAGGAGGCTTGTGCCTTGACTGGTTAGGAGTGCGGCTCACTACCTGGGAATCAAAGAGTATCATCATAGCAGCTCTGAAGATAAAGCACAGGTGTGAAATTTAGAGTCCAAATTACTTTTTGGATAGTGGCCCCTGGCTACTGGCTTGTGTAGGCAAGTTTGTGTGTGCACCAGGATGAGAAAGGAAAAAAGAGCAGTGTAAAACACAAGGAGCAAAGAAGGCCTGATGGTGCTACATGATGTGGGCTGCTCCAGCTGTGCAGGCAGATGTGTTTCCAGGGGGGTAGTTTTGTACTGGGCGCAAATCCTCTGAGGAGTTGCGTAGGTCTGTGCTTGCCTGTGAGTCTCTGTCTTTCCTTCCACCTTGAATAAACAATGAGATCAGAAGGTTTTAGACCAAGAACAGCAAAAGCAACTTCTTATAACAAGAAGTAATACTTCTTGATGAAGTTTGTCTTGGAGTCTTTACTGACATAAAAACACATACAATGGATTGGATGTGCCAGCTGGAGATAGGCAGTTTTCTTTCTTCCTTCAAGTGGTCTTTTAGAAAATATCAACACATGTTTCCAAAATGCTGCATCTCTGAGGGTAATAGATCTTTTATGAGAAGGGCTCTCAGAGTGAATGTCAGTATTACAAGAAAACATTTCAACACTCTTTTTACATGAAGAGTGATTAGATGTTCTTTATTCCTTCAAGTGTATGTGTTTGCCTACTGTGTTTTACTTCTACCCTTATATACATGACTCTTCTCTGGATGGTGGTACAGGCTTGTAAAATAGATCTTTCAAGTGCTCTGAAAGGCTATTCAAAAAGAATGTTGTAGCATGTGCTGTCTTGCTAGTGGTGCAGTCTGAATAGTGTCTATAAATAACTAAATGCTGTGATGTTTCAGTAATGACTATTTTGTTTTATTCACATGGCATCTGGATTTTGGGTAATGTTATTCAGCCCTTATTCCCTTTTGTGATGTAGAATTTCATTCTCACATGCTTAAAGATGTAGCAATAAAAAGGCAACATTTTGATTTCTACTCTGAGAGAGAAGTACGGCATGCAGGATTAAATTGTACAATGTTGTGGGTTTTATGCATTAACTTCGGTTTAGTGATTTGGAACAATCTGAGTCTTAGTGAAAATAAATTCCTTTGAAGCAACTGGCAGCAGTTTTTAGTCCTCTTGAACTTGTATTTTGGGGAATGGGGGCTATTTACTGAAAAATACAACCAGGTGAATGAGCAACATTGTATTTTTAATGGGGTAACCTTTTGTTTTTGCTTTTTGTTCACTTCTCAAATTTTTTGAGTTGATTGACTGCTTTGTAATTCTTTGTACTAGAGTAAACTTGTACAGACTTGCTGGCATGGCTGTGTACTATTGTTGGTGCATGTGTGCTTGTGTTAAAGCATTGAATCCCAGAAACAAGCTATTTTAACTTTGCATAATAGTGACCAAAGCTTGTAGTAGAGAACCTTCTAAGTTGCAGATAAGTTGAGAGCTAATATTGGCAGACCTGCAAAAAGCGTCGTATTGATTTTTGCCCATAAAATTCAGAACAATGTTCAAAATAAGGCAACAGGAATGTTTGCAGTGCATTAAAATATTTATTGTAAGATATTTAGTGCAGATATAAATGTTTAACACCAAGAGTACACTCACGGGGTTTTCCATGTTTCTGTTAAATTTTAGATATACGTTATTAGATGGTGGCAAATGAAAAGGGAGCAAAACATCACATTCTTTGTAGCTATGACTCAATGTTTGAATTATTCCATAGTGTGCAGAAGCACTCCCCTTTCTAGTTCATAGAACTGAATGTTGCCCAAATTAATTATTTTGCATGAGAAATGTCCTCATTGAAAAGTTGTTTTTCAGATGGAGGAAGTGCAATACATGCATATGAGAGTCACTCTGGAAAGCAGGATTTTCTGCTCGTCTTTTGATCTCTCAGAAACAGGTAAGTGACAGAGATGCATTAAGCTGTAGTAAGTCTTTAGGGAAAACTAAAAAATTTAACGACATTTGGTAAGCATCTCATTTCCAAATTGTCCCTGCAGATTTAATCTGGTACTGCGAATACATAATTAATAGTTCCTGTAACAAAATTATCTTTATTGTGTTCTATCAGAGCCCTTATAGTATGCTGCAGAGTGTGTGCTGATAAGCAGGTGCTTTTAAAAGATTGTGGAAGTCTAAATAAAGTCTATAATTTCAGACTGTAAAAATCTGTGTGCTCCATGACAGACTCTGCACTGCTAATTTATGTTGTGTTACTAAACTTTATCCATCAAATGTAAGCATGATATCTTTCTCCAAAAATGTGCATTTTAATATGAAGTAGATGAAGAAATCCATTCTGAGGAAAGTGCCATTGCCTGCATGTATCTGCACTATGAACTCTGTGAAATAGAGGGGCCACCAACCACAGGCTGTTCATGATCACTCTAAGTGCAGCTTCTGGGTGACTGGTGTCACCAGTGCTTCCAAACATCTCCAGGTTTTGGGCATTCATCAGAAGAACAGAAGTGCTGTGCTTTATTGAGTGCAATGGACCCAGTATGGATGTGCATCATTAACATTCATAACGATGAACCGAAAGGTGCAGTTGACAAGAGCTGCATTTGTCTTCATTTGGTTTAATGGAGTAAAAAGCATTTAGAAGACATTTCATTGATCTGAAGGGAAATGAAACTCTTCAGTAAAAGCAATGGCAGTATCGGCACTGCCTTGGAGGGGTTGATACCTGCATGTGCACTTCTCTGTTTTTATATGAATTATGAAAAAAAAACCTCTCTTACTATGACTATTCTAGTTTGAAAATCAATGCTATGCTAAAGCTATAGTCTGGATTGTGAGAAGCTCCCAAATTGCCCTGGTAATGATCAGTACCATTTTAGCAGGCTGCTTTTATAATGTGATCTGTTGTTTTTTAATCTAGAACTTGGTGTTGCATTGGTTTTCAATTTGCACTGTTGAACTATATTTTGAAAAAATAATGTTTTGATATATCAAGCTTCAAAACGAATTTATTTTCATCCTCTTAGCTCAAACTGAGTTTTCTCTCATGGTGGTGCAGTGTGTAGCAAATTTATTGCTGGAGGCAGTTTGAGGCTATCCATAACTTTGTCATTAGGAAAGAGACAGCTGGATTTTCCCTGTGTGTTAGCAGGATTGTGCAAGTTTTACAGAATTGAGTCTCTCTCATTCACTTTTGCTTGTACCTTCAGGCAAGTAGATTCTCCTCATGTATTAGGGTGTTTTAATATGAAATCAAAGTCATTATGAAATGTGTTTCTTGTATAAAGTAGTGGATAGGAGAAACACCTGTGCCTAGCACCTATAAAGCGAATGATGGAATAGATGCCTGTAATAGCTGTTGATTTATGTGAATCCATAGCTGCCATCCTATCTTCAGTCTATCTCCACTTACTTTTGAAGGCTTGTTCTAGGGCTTAACCACACTTTTTCTTAAAAGCAGAGTCAGATTAAAGAGATTACAAATTTTTTATAATCTCATCTAATTAAGCAGGAGGATAGTTGAGGAAAAAAACCAAAACCATTGAAGAACAAAAGTTCTTCACCATTTTCTTAAAACTCAGTTGAACTTTAGGCAAGATAATATTGCGGAATTAGGTCACATTCCCAGAACAAAGCCAGCATTTTGACATGGTCTGATACTTGTCGCTCTCTTGGGAACAGATGATTAGTAGTGTTCTGGAGACTGATACACCCGAATTTTATTGGCTCAACTGCATAGAATGAGCTGTTGTGACAGATGGGTAGTGCTGGAGAGCCAAACTTTTTGCCATGTGTTTCCATGGGACAGAAAGTTTTGGGTGATGATCTTTTGTAATGATTCTTTTATGCTTTTGAGTGCCTGTTTTGGAATTGTTCTTTGAAGTTCCAATAGGTCATTCTTTGAGATGCTTCGGAAGAACTGCTCAAGAAACCTCCCTTTCCTGCCTCTTTCAAACTGGTGGCATAACAACAATGAGCAGGATTGGAGCAGGCATTAGGTCCTGAAGCTGCTTGAATCTATGGGAGTGGAAGCAGACTGAGTAAATGTTCAAGTGATGGGATGCCTCGCTTGACCTAATGTACAGAAAACAGCTGAAATACTAGGACAGCATGTCCGTCACCTCACTACTCCCGTATGAAATGTGTAACAGAGGTATTCTGTGGGAGGGTGGAGGTAAATGCATATGTAAATGATTACCTGGAGTCTTGAATGAATCCTCTGCTTCATTGTCAGCTTGCACCAGGCAGCACAGAGGCTTCCTCAAGTGGAACAGACATTGCACACACAATGCTGTAAAGCTGAAAGAGGGGCAGACCTCTGAAAGTAGCTCAGCTCGTGCTGTGCCTTTTGCATATAGAGGAGCCTTCTGCTAATTCTGGCATCTAATTTAGAAAACATTGCCCTACTTTTCTGTAACCTGGAGCTCAAACCATGCTTTCAAACTGTCAGGCTTTCTGCATGGAATGGGAGGGCAAGCAGTGATAGCAGTCAGAGATCCTCTGTGTTTTGGAAAAAAACTGGAGACCTTCAGTAGTACTCAGGGAAGTTTGCGTACTCACAGACAAGCTTGAGAAATGGAAGTGCTGCCACTGATTGTGTAGAGAAAGAAAAAAGAGAAAGGGTTATATTATGTTTGATTCCAGAGGGGGTCCTTTGAAAGCGTGTGATTCGAAGTCTTTTTCTGTGGACAGACATTTGTTGGATTTAACTTTTTTGCATCTATCTCTTTTCCTGTGTTTTTTCTCATTTTTCTTTCCAGACCCATACAATCCAGTTTCCAAGCATTAATACCCAAGATGAACAATGCACACTGCCCTATGCTACTGTTTGTTGAAACTTTGAAGAAAATTATACTGTTGTCTTTTACAATGTTTTATGTACACAGGCCAGTATTCCTATTTCCAGTTATTTGTCTTCTCCATATACAGAAGATGGAAAGATATATTGGAAATGCTTTAACAGATTCATTGCTACATAGTATTGACTTACTTGGTCAACAAGATCAGTTAGCCGTGTCCAAAAGGAAAGAAGCAGCTTTCAGCTTGTCAAGTGAGAGAGAGAGAGAAAGAAATTCACTACTTTAGGCAGAAAGCTGAAGGCAAGTAAGTAGATATTATGGGAGATCCTGGAGGAACTGTAGGGGATTCTGACATGGCCACTGACAAGTCTCAAGAATGAGGAGGCCATGAAAAGGGTGCTGGCATTTTTCTCTTGGGTGCTGATATTTATGGAGTTAGTTAAAGGATAGGGAAATTCCCAGCACTTTTATCAAACATGAACATTTTTGCTACCACTGTTGCATGTCCATGGAAATTGGTGATCTGAGAGCACAGCAGGAACTCAGTCCTTAAGAAACAATGAGCAAAAGCTGTTTGAAAGAGTGGGAAGTGATGTCAGGGAATTGCCTTGCTCCTGAAATTGCCTACAGCAATTGCAAGGTCCCTTCTTAAAAAGATAAGAAATTATGACAGTGACATTAAAATGAATACTGAATTCTGCTCAGCTGAAGGACGTGTTCTGGGCCCAGAACTCTATATGAGGAAATCCCAATGCATCATCTTGCTGAACAACCTGCTGGCTAAAATATACCTGGGAGTAGTGCCTAGAGGTTTTTATTTTGATGCAAGGTGACTGTTTTGGCAAACAAATGAGTAGAGCAAATGAAGAAAAGGGACTGGCAGGTTATATTATGATCCCAGTCCTGCAATTTCAGGGACATGTACAGACCCTCAGGAGCTTTGTGGATTTTGAGTAGAATTCATTCAAAAAACCCCCAACATCCCCCCAAGAAACACATCCTGATTTTAGGCAGCCAGATGTTTCATCTTGTCAGTGGAAAGTGACAGCCTTCTCTAGCATTGAAAAGAATGTTGGTCTTCATTCTACAATCGTCTAAATTAGGGACATTGAAATCCTCTTCAGAAAATTATGTTGGCTTCTGCTGACAATAGAAGGAGATGAGGCGAGTAGATTAGATAACAAACTTTTACACCATAAACATCAGGCAACAGGAGCATAGCCCTTTGATCCATAAGTTCTCCTTTTCTGTTTCTCTAATAGTGCTGCTGACACTGTTGACCAGAAATAAATTCTGCTCTTAAAAGAATTTACTCAAAGGTGTTCAGGGAATGTGACATCCTGATCGTTCATAAACTTCAGGTTCTCCACAAGATAGCACTGGTGCTACTTCTTTGAAGTATTCCATGGAAAGAATTTTGTGTTTGGGGTATTTCTTTTATAAGACTCCATTAGAATTGTTTCTGTTTTTCTGCCTTATATTGGTCATGGGAAAGACTAAAGCTAAAGTAACAGATTTGAGTAGAATAAAATCAGAAGGCTTTTTTAGTTTTCTAAGTGAAATGCATTTTGGCATGGGAAAATGGGAAAACAAGAAGCTTGGATTTACTTCACTCAGCAGTCAAGCTTCAAAGACTTACAAGGAAGAGAAAAATCTGCATGACTGGCTGTCTGGCACAGAAGTAAGATATTAAAGGTTGATATAATAAAAGTGCTTCATATAGCACCTTAGAACGACTGCACGGCAGAAAGTCTACAAATGGTTGAGATGTTTTCTTAGACTTTTTTATTCATCTTCATATATTATGCAATACTTATTCCATCAAGCACTGCATGTTAATTTTTCTCCCTTGCAGTTCAGTGTACATGTTTGCAAACACTTCAAAGTACCCCAAATTATAGTAATCCTTCAAGACAAGGCTAGTTTGCTCAAAAGTTCATGGTTTTTCTTCTTGAGAAGAAAGCTAAAAAGCAGCTCTCTTGCTATATTACTGATGCTTAATATTGACCCTTCTAATGATCAAGATCCAAGGATCACATTTAATATTCTTTCCTAGCTTCTTTGTACTGTGTATTTGTAGTTCATGAATATATGTGGTGGGTTGACCCGGGCTGGCAGCAAGTCCCTTTGACCAGCTGGGATGGCTGTTCTGGCTGCCTCCCCTCCCAGCCCTTTGCTGGGGGGCACAATGAAAACCAGAGTAGGTCTTGTTGCTGTGTAAGCTCTGCCTAGCCATACCTAAAACAGTGGTGTGTTAGCACTGTTTTGGTGACCAATCTAAAGCACGGCACCATGCAGGTTTTGTTGAAGAAAATTAAATCCATGTCAAGCAGTCCTAATAAAATATTCCATCTGAGCTAATGCTATAATCCTTTCATCAGCTATTTATTAGCAGTTAGCAGCAATCATTTTTAGCAGTTAGGAAGAGGTACATTTACTTTACCTAACTTTACAACATCCTATAGGGTTTTATCAGCAAAGTTCGAGAAGTTTAGAGTCACTTTGATATCCATCCTTGTCACTCTTCAATTGTTCAAAAGAAGTCTATTATAAAGTCAACTTCTCTCACAGCCCCCAAGTCAGGTACCATATTTTAGATCATGTATCCCCAAACTCTAGAATGTATAAGGGGAAATAAACTTACAGTTTTATTCAGTAAAAATCTTGATTTTTTTTGTGTTTAACTGGTTTGCAAAGAATAGCTGTACATTCAGCACTGATTAAATCTCCTGGTTCATTAATAAATTTTATACAGACTTTCCTGCTATTTGTTATGATTCAGAAAAGGGACATTTATAAGCAGTACCTGAAGTGACTTTTAAAAAGGTGACAATTAAAAAGTGCGTAAGCACCTTGCAAGAGGCTATAGCTGCTCCATTTATTTTTTTGTTTTTGACAGGAGCTACTAAAACAAATCATCAGTGCTCAAGTGGTAATTATGGCTAGACTTCTTTGTTCTCAGTTAAAAGTGATTTGTCATTAAGCAGAATCAAAGGCTGCCATTTAGTTCAAGTACAGACAAAATATACTTGTATAATAAGCTGTACTCCCTCATATTTTAGGTTGTCTTTCATCATGTTGTGAAATCTAGATTTATAAAGGCAAACACATAATGGAGAATTGGAGTATTAGCATCCTTTGTTCTTAAATTTCAACTATATACTACTGTTTTCTTTTGATTCACTAGAAGTAACTAAGTCTACCATGCTGGTGGTCAATCCCCAGGCACAGCTAGTGCTGCTGCTCACTTCAGAAATACATTTTACAACAGACTTTAGAGTAACTATAAAGAAACAAAAATTATCAGTCAATCATTACAGCAGGAAAACCTTGGCATAGGAGCAGGCAGAGCTGAATTATGTTTACACAGGTGTACACCTTGATAATTCTATTTGCTTTGGTTGAATGAGCCTAGGGTTTCATTGGTGGAGAAAAAAGAAGTGGTTAACTCACTGGGGCAAATTCACAATGATTAAATTTGTTCTAGATGCATTCCAAGGAAACTGAGGAACAATGTTGAGAAGCGCAATTTGCAAGCTTGAAGTAAGTTCCTATTTCATATTGCTTTAGAAGCCTAATAATCCATAAATTATTTGCATAAACATGCATATGCCCAGCTAAAATAAATTGAGTCCCATGGCCTTTGTACCATATCCACTGAACTTAAAACTTTGACACTCTGTCTCATTGATAATTGAAAATAATACTTGAAACTTGTGTTTCAGATTCTCGTATTTCAGAAACAGTTGTAAGTTTTTTGGCTTCAGAGGAATCATGAATTTACATAGGCACTTACTTGGCTTTTGTACATATTCATGCAACAGTTTATTAGGATCATTGCTTTCTATAGTTTTGGACCCTTAAGAAAACTATGCAGAACACATTGTTTCCCCAGATATCTCATAAAAGTTGAATCTACTGTGAATTCTCCCAAGAATCAATATTTGGGAAAAACACAAAATGTACATTTTAAAGAGTCATCACATGGGTGGTAGTACTGAGAGGTACAAAATGTACAGCTCACAGTTGGGAAGGCGCTATTTCTAGGCAATTTATCCAAAGAAGGAATGTATCATGTTGTTTGAAATGTAAAGTTTATAAGGAAATAACCTCAGCCTCAGTGCTATGTTCCTGGCAGAAACCCCACCCTGACTGTGTTGCCCTTCCCCTTCACCAGCCCACACATGTGACTACCTCAGGAACACGTTTCTGAAAACATGCCTGACCATTCCCAAACTGCACAAAACTTTCAAAGGGGTGGTTAGGTAGCAAATAAACATAAAGCAAACAAACAAAAATTCCTCGAAAGTGTTGCAGCCAGTAAACGTTCCCAAGGCAACCAAGTCAGTGTGCTCCTGCTTACTGGTAATGTGGTAGGTATTTGCAAAATGTATGAACTTCTCTGTTTTCTCCATCTGATCAGAAACAGTATTAAAATATCTTGAACCAAATCTAATTTGAACTTTTGTGAAAATGCTATTATAATGGTGTGAAAATTGAGAAAAAAATCCTCCAGTTATGCAGTATATTCTTTGTTATTTTGACATTTTTTTGGAACCAAGCTGCAGTAAAATAATCTTTTTCTGAAGCTTTAAAGTGATGCTGTTTTAATGTGCTTTCATTGTGTATGTGATCATAGATGAGTCATTCAATTTTCCCTCATATTTAGAATTGAACTTCATAATGTTTTTTGTAATATGCCCTTCATTAATCTCGTGGGGTGAACCTGGTTTAAATATGGCATATAATGCTCTAATGTCACATAAATATGCCATCATTTTTCAACTAAAATTCCGAGGAAATAAACAAATGTCTAACAAAATTCAGACAAGAATTTGCTAAAAGAGGTGGTTCTACTCTTCCCTCTTCCTGGTTGCTTATTTATTCCTTTCTCATGCCAGTACAGCAATCTCCAGTGAACCTGCAGTGGCTCTGCAGTGGACCATACTGGGGAACTAAACCTGAAATACTCCGACATGTTTTCCTAGAGGTGTTGGTTCTTGTCCTTGGTACAGCTCAGGGTATGTTGGGGTGGTGGCAGCCCATGTCTGGGCATGGTGGGAGGGCAGCACCTGCTCTCACAGTAGAGCTGAACTCACCCCAGGCTGAGCTGCTCCCTAGACTGGGGTGCCAGAAAAACCCTTGGGATTTGTTTGAGTCTGTTGTAAAGGAGTTTTGAGTGAGGTATTGACGAATGCTTGAAAAGCTGTAGTGTGCTGTAGAACCCTGCTGTACTAGAATGTCTTAGCAAGGCTTTGCTTGCTCTTTTTAGTCATAAACAGCTCTAGTAAAGTAAATGAGAACTGTGTTATGTACTTGCAGGATTTTACTCCATGTGAGAGAAGAATCTCTCTAGATATTTAGTTTTTACTTCTACTGCCCCCCTAAGACCTTTCCTCCTCAGGAGATGAAGTCTTTTGTTTCTATATGGACTTCCCGTTCCTACCACTGGACTCATCTCTCCTCCCTTCTATCTTTGACAAATATTAATCTTAGACTGACCATCTGTCTGAAGTACAGCTGTGATCACTAGGCAGACTGGCCGTCATTTTCCCTGACATCCATGTTTCACATCTAAGATAGTGGTTGCCAGGCCCCCAGTTCCAGCTCCATGGGCTTGGGAACTGCACCAATATGTACAAGCTAAAGTGATGTCTGTCAGAATTGGTGCAAAGATATTTGAGTATTGAAAAAAATATTCCTTTCACAATAGTTTAGTGTTTAGGATTTTTCTAGGAAATGAGTAATATTTTTACTAGTTCTTCTTTGGAAAGAAGGTTTTGTGTTGAGAATTTAATCTTATACTGTCCTGAAATTTGTTGATGTCATTAACAGTTACATTTTAGATCCAAATTAATTATATAAAGATAAGAATGATCAAAGCAACCAATCCAAAACTTATACATAATTTAAATATTCTCTGGAGCTGTAGAACCACTTAACTTTAACTAGTCTAGGTTCCCTTCTTAGGACATCTCGAGCTGACTTTTCCAGGAAGCTCAGCAAACTCCTCTGGAGAAGTAAACATTCACTACTTATATCAATGTATCATTATTTACATTACTTGCATATTTACAAGTCTGGTTTTTGATGGCTACAGTGTAATGACTGTATTTGCAAATCAAAGTCATGTATAAATTTTTAACATTGATACCTGTGCATGGGGACCAGAAAATACCACTCAAGAAAAGAAGTAATAAAATATTCTTAAGAACTTTCAGCATCATTAGATTTTTCACCAGGATTTTTTTAGCCAGTAGTTTTTAAAATACAGTACATACCCAACACTTACCCCAATTCAACTTTTGTTTTTCTTGTTAATGAATAGTAATTAGATCAGGATTTTCAGTAGTTTCTGAAAAACCAAACAACCATTTTTCCCTCTCAAGAGCTGTGAGAATGGAATTTTTTTACTGCTAGGGGGTTTTCTTCCAGTAGTATATGATGGTGGTAGTGTTTCTCCAGGGGTTGACCAGGATGCTGTTGTACTGTGCACAGGCTTGTGTTTCCTTATATAACAAATTATAGTGTTTTTATTTTAATTTAAGTCAAATAGTTCTAATCATGGATAGAAATAACATTAGAGTTACTCTATGTAGATTATTTTATACATTTTGTGGAATGGACTGACTTAAATTCAACGTGTCTTTAATGAAAGAATTTAATTATGGATAACAGTTTGTTCAACTTTCAATGCAGTTCTTTGTGATAGGAGAAATGGCAAAGTCATTAGTTTCTTTAAATATCTCTACAGTTTCAAATATGTTATAGGATATAGAATTCTGTGCATGGATTGAGCTTAGACTTTCAGTAATTTAAATAGTAAATGGGATGTTAGCACTACTGTTTCTTATTAATTCTATGTACTTTTATAAATACCATGAATAGCTGTCCTCAATCTGGTAATGAATCCATTCTCTGAGGAAATTGTGGTGTTAAATGTATAAAATTCATGCTTCTGTTGAAGAAATTACATCATTTCCTCATGACCTAAAAGGGAGTGAAATAAAGTCTGTACTGTTCTGCTGATTTTCTCTTACTTAGTCTTTCACACACTCTTAGAGCTACAAGATACGAAAGTGGTCCGAAGAGAAAAGCCGTGCCCCAGCAGTGAGAGCTGTCCACTGGAAGGGCTGTCATTTGCGGCAGTGTAAGTAAAGCTGTGAGAGTAACACAGGGTTTGGAAGCACAGCTGTGAAATAAGTATGGCTGGAATTCAGCGAACTTCTTACTAAAGGCTCCTACAGCTGCTTGTTGGTTCCCAAAGATAAAACACAAAGAGGAGCACATGCCTAGGATCTAAATATATGAATGGCATAACTTGTTTTGTTATCTGCCTTGTGGAAAACGCAAAGAGCCTATAAAGGTCTTAGCCCGTTGGTGCAGGGTGGAATAGTGACAACTGTACAGCAGCACTTTTAGTCTTTACACAGATTTAATGTGTTCTGAGCACAGAGTACTTGTTTGATTGCTCATGTAAATTGCTGTCTCATCTTGCCTGCTGGTGCAAGCACAGGACAGTACAATGCGAGTAATGAACTGTTTGTGCAGGTCAGGTTCTGCATTGAGCTCTGATCAGTGCAGTTCTCCATGGCCTCAGCAAAAGCACTTGGGAACTTGCTGTGCACATATAGAGCTGAATGCTCTTTGCATGGTGAGTACTGTGAGGACCTATGTGTTTAAAAGTACTTGGGCTATGTTTATCTGTAGTGGGCAGAGATTCCAGTTAATAAATAACAGCCCAAAAGAGGCCATGCTCTCAACAGACCTTAGGTGCAAAGAATAATCACATATATGCTTATATGTACACAATTTTTCAAGATTACAGCACATACCAAAGATTGGCTTTAACAGTGTTTGATGTTCCTGCTTACACAGTAGCAGTCCTAGGACCATTTATTTTTCTTTTTAAAGGCAATCATATCTCCTTTGAAACTGAGGAGCAGTGAACTTTGCAAGTTGCACCTGTGCTGCTAGCATAGTTTGCCTACTAAATTTATTGCCTGGACAGTGTAGGAGAGTCATGCTGTTTGCTACTGCAGAAAATCCAGAAGTAACCCCTACAGGAATGTTTCCATGAAGGATCATCTGGACATTAGGTTTTAACCTGCATAAAAACCAGGGCTGTGATTGCTTTATGCTGTCACAAAGTGTGCAATTGCTCAGAAGGGACTTCTAGGACCATCGGGATGCAATCTTGTGTTATGTACTCTAAGATTACCCTGCTTGAGCAAGGAGGTTGGACCTGGTGACCCACTGTGGTTCCTTCCAACCTAACCCCGTTCTGTGATTCCTTGTGCTGATCAGAAGTACGTACTGGTTCAGGTACTTGTGTCCCAGGGGACATACTGTTCTTACTGTCTCTTTACGTGAGATCAGAAAACAGTCTTTGTGCGTCTATATGCGTGCATTTATAAGTGCACACCCCCATGGCTGTTTAAAGAGAGGAGGGAACAAATCACCCTGTATATGCTACAGCCACCTTTGAATGCATCGTTCAGTAAGATAGTAATTGAATAATGTAGGCTTTTTTAGGCATCAAGACGTCATCTGTGCTTACTAAAACCTTCTATTTAGCTTCAAAATAAACTTGCTCTTGGTTAGGACTGCCCTTGTAGAATATGGTTTCTGGTGTGTAGGTTCTGCCTCTGTTCTAAACTGAAGTCAGTAGCTGACTTTTTTGGGATAGGGTTAGAAACCTTATTAGGGCATCGCAGAAAATGCTGGGATGTTACTATCCGAGAGTTCATAATAGATAAAGACCACTCTCTACACCTGATTCAAGTAAATGATCATAGAGTTTGGTGGTGCTGAATGGCAGGGAGCCGAAACCTGATATCCTATTTCCAAGCTGCCCTTGTTGAAAGTGGCACCTATCCTCCGGTACCTCTCTGCTGATGTTAGGTCACTCAGTTTTTAAGTCACGATGTCAATTACACATCTTCAAAGTATGGTTTCTGTATATTGAAAGTCATGCATTTAGAAACAAATTGATTATGAATTACAGACTGCTTTGGAAACCCCATTTTAAAGTAATGCTATGGATGACCACTATTAACTACAAGTACACAAGACTGAAGGCTTCCCTCTATCAGTCGTAACAGCTATTAGGTTATCACAGGCATTTAATCATCTGTGCTCTTAACTTGTTTATATGTCAGAGACCTTCCTTTTAGATAACAGGATTAATACTTGAAGTATGGCTGCCGACTAGAACTCGCTTGATTTCACAGTTACTAATTTTTTTTTTTCTTTCTAAAGAATAGAGAAGCAAGAATGACTTACAAAAGTCAATGTCTTTGTCCAGGAGACAGCAGGAACAAGCAACATCATGAAATAGGTGAACTGCCAAGAGTAGAAATGTTCTCTCCTACTGGCTAGAGCAGGGGAAGAGTTTTAGGTTTATCTCACACATATTGCTGCTGTCAGAGAGACCAATAATTACTGTACCCTTGCTTTGAGCAATTCCTGTGGGTTTTTTCCATATAAGGGCTGCAGTTTTTCTCAGCACTCAGCACAAGGAGAATGAAGAGACAAAAGGCATGCAAACATTATTGTTAAATAGCCTGCCCATTGGGTTTTTGCCCAGAAACCATGCATCAGTGGCTGTAATGCCTTCTTACTGCTATGCCTTTAGCGCTTTGTATTTGAGGCCTCTAATCAATGCATTTTTCCTGACGTGNTTTATACACTAAATCATTATTTATATGAGTTAAAGTATGTTAGATAAAAGCACATCTCAAAACAGTGATTGCTGCTTTAAAAAAATCAGAAAACTAATTATCTTCCAGTTAAATCAGACTCTGACTTCCTATGCATTCTATAAAAAGACTGCTTCTGGTTCAGCCTATATCTCTCTTAGATTGGCTAATGGGTTACTATTCTTCTATAAAGGATCTCAAACTGTCTGCCACATATTTAGTAAATTTTTTTAGTTTTGGCAATTTAGGTCATCCATTATAGTGTTCTTGTTGTTCATTTGCTGGGCTTTGGGGGTATGTCTGTGGAGAAGCAACAGCCTAGATGGGTGAAATTATTCTTTTTTCCCCCCACAGAAACCTTTTAATGCAGAAAATATGGAATTTATACGTTCAAAACCTTCAGGGAAAATATACTCAGTATATTTCTTTGCAGAAGGCAGGTAATTTTTCCAGCTTGTCTTTGATTTCCTTATGAAGCTGGCAAAATTCTAAGTGTTTTCCTCCCACTGTACTCCTTATATTTAACAATCCTCTCCACTCTCAATATTCAGGTTCAGTCTTGGCTCAAGTGTAAGAAATTTCTGATCTGCGTAGATCTTTGAGAATCATTTGGTTGTTTTTTAAGGTTTGGAACATTTTAAGGAAAAACAAAAAGAAAGCAGAAATTTACCAGTAACTTATTCTAAAAAGTTTCTGTTTGAAAAAAGATTATTTTTTTTCTTTTAATTCTGCAGTCACTGAAGATAAGAAATATGTATTAGAAAATCAGCAAAACAGGTTTGGGGATTTTTAATCCAT
>WEIT01037814.1:6325-28212 GCA_013389985.1 Dryoscopus gambensis
ATATATATATTTTTTTTTTTTAAGGAATACAGCACTAATCATATTTTTTTCAGTATTTTCAAAGAAATATCTTCAACTGAAGTCTTTTTGTGTGCTTTCCAATTTTAGATGCTCTACTATGTCTGTACTTTATTTTTTAAGGGTAAATGGCTCATCTTTTGCATGACCTCACAAATAGGAATTTTAAGAAATACTCCAAATAATAAGCTCCTCAAGAAGTTACAGCTGTTAATTGAAACACAGTTGATCCTGAAAAATCACTTCCTAAGAAAGATAAGGATTCACTGAAGTCCAGAGCAACACATGAAGTTCACTTCTCCTCCAAGCTAACAGGTTCCATGAAATTAAATTAGTGTTGTTTCTTCCTGTACTTTGATACTATTTACAGTTTTTCCCTTCACAAAGGGAATCATGACCCCCCTGTCACTTATCCTTATTTAAATTTTCCTTTTCTTCTAAAAAAATTCAATTTAAATAAATATATTTTTACATTACAATTCTCATTTCAGCTTTCCACTCTCCTGCCAGCTTTTTTTTCACATAACACAGAAGCTCACCCGAATTTTCTATTTGGTCTGAACAAACAAGACTACTTTTTAAGCAAGCACTGCACTAGCCCTTTTCAACCTCTTACACTGTAGCCTGAATGTGTTGAAAACTCTGCCAGCTTTTTTTTTTTCTTTTTTTTTTTTAAATCAAGGGTAAGATATGCACATATTTTGTTCATGCTTTTCATTGTAAAGATGATAGTGAGGAAATTAATTAGAAACATATGAGTAACCATAATTTTTTTCCCCTCCTCACTCAGACTTCCCATTTATGAATCTGTCACAAGGTAACTCTAGACCTCATCCCTTAACAAAGAAATACTGAGATAGTGCCTTAGGTTCATAAAGTAATGTTTACATAAGAAACAGATAATTGAGTTCTTCTGAAAAAAGGAAAAGCTGTAAAGTTCTGATAAGAGGCTAAAAATGCAATTTTTTCCAGTTTGCTCAGCACATTTATTAATGATATATTCAGTTCTTGTGATCCTGCCAACAGCAACACCTGGACATCACAATGTAGGCTCACAGGTTATTTTGTCTCGGACCAACAAATATCTGCTTTTCATGAATTCTCAGCTTCATCTTAGGATGGATTCCAGTTCAGTGGAATAAAAGTTAAGTTGACAAACATCAAATGTAAGAAAGCAGATAATATTTTTTAATTAACTGTGTTCTGCAGCAGTGAGAAGCCAGGTCAATGCATTACCCTTGTTTCTGCTCCATGACTGAATATGTGTCCAGATCCTGAGCTTGTGACCATCTCCTGATCAAAACAAGCGACTGCCAGCTCTACGGTCCCCTCTGAAGAGCTGGGCAACCACTCAGGTCCTTGGGGATGTAGCTGTGGGGCCAAAATCCCATGGGATTATGACAATGCAGTGCATGAAGATGATGTAGAGTACAACCCTGCCCACTTCAGAGCAGGACTCAGAGCTGTACTCTGTAATGTTTCAGAGGAGGGAGTGTGAGTGCACACAGTCCAGCCGGTTCATCATGATAATTATTAAATGACAAGGGCTTAAATGGATTATCCACCATCTCCTGCTGATTTCTCCAGTTCACAGCTCCTCATTAGAGTGTAAGTCAACTTCCATCAAGTACTCGAGACAATTCTGCTATCTAGATATACTGGAAGGTCAAGGCTATGTCTCATAGGATATCAGACATCATTTTAGTCTATTAATTATCCTGTTACGGGGATAGGTACAATCTTGTAGTCAGTGAAAAAGAAATATTTATACCAAATACTACACAGAGGACTGAATTCTCTATTATATATACGAGCCTGGGGGCCTGATGAGATGTATCCCAGAGTCCCGAGGCAATTGCTGATGTAGTTGGAACTGTATGATCTTTAGGGTGCTTTCCCAACCAAACCATTCTGTGATTCTGTCGCTCTGCACTTAGCATAGCTGCACACATAGGACAGTGCTAAGCCAACAGCTCTGCTCCAGTACTTTTTAAACTATTAGATATCGTTCTTTGCTAGTAAAAATGACAACATGAAGCACAATCAGCAAAACCCAGTGTTGCCAGTGAATACAGAATGAATTCCCTGGATATTAGAGACCTGGGCGTAAAACCCAGAAAATACCTGGCCTACATTTCCTTGCACAAAGAATGTTTTTCTCTTCCTTCCCACCTCCTCTGGCGTTTACATCTGTGTTTAGAGCACACTATAGGGAAGAAAACTGTCATATAAGGTCTGGTGGAATAACAGGATGATAAAGATTGGATGAGATGTGAGTGTGACATGCACAATGGGTAAGTCCTGGAAGAATGAGCACACAGAGACAGCTGCCATGTCTTCCAGCTGCTCACCTGGCTGACAACTCCTAACTGCGTCCAGATACCAGAGACCATGAAAACATAGAAAAGGACAGACAACGAGAACACTGTATCAGATCCCCAAGCAAGGACAAATATAACCGTGTTTTTGACCATTTTCTATAAAGGTTTTTATATGGATAAAAAACAAATTAGCTCCCAAATGTCAATGTCTTCAGTGTAAAAGGAAGGCCAGTGCACAATAAATGTCTACCAGATAATGCTCTGTGCTCTCTCTACACAGAGACCCACACAGATTTCTATCAGAGATTTCATATACCATTCACGAACCATTAGGATACTTCCACATCGCAAATTTATGGGATGAAAACAACCATAGCAAGACCCTGTACAAGACAGATAAAGCACATATCATCTACAGACAAACTGAGGCTCTAAAGATAATTTTCAGGATTATGCATAACTCTGAAGAGGCATAAAGGGCACAACCCCAAGGCTACAGGGAAAGAAGGAGCTGCAGTCATATGGCAACCTCTGCTGAGTCCAGCAGCCATGTGCTCCTCATTGGAGTGAATCCAGCAGCACACCTGATAATGTATACATGCTGATAAACTGACAGAAGGAATTTGATATGTTTTACAACGCTGCATAACTTAGAGCTGTGCACAGAAGCACCTTCCAAAGCAATGACTTTAGACAGGCATCCTACACGGCTGTATCCGAGCCAGGAGCAGCTTGAATTCGCAGCAGCACAGCCTGTTCAGTCTGGTCCTCCCGACGCCGGCTCTCAGAGCAGTGAGATCCCACTCCATATCCCAGCCTTTGGAGGGGCTGGAGCTCTCAGGCAAAGACGTTGTTGGATTTTGATGGAGCCAATGTGTGTGTGTGCCTACACACAATTTTGTGGCACACACTCGGTGCAGACGATAGGGCTAATAATCCCCACCCCACTCCAGGGACAGAAATGTAACTGCAGAGCACCTGGAAGGTGTCCAAGTCGGGGCAGAGAAAGGATTTCAGGAAAGATTTATCAGCTGGGGCAGGACAGATAAGTAGACATTCACACATGCCTTTTTCTTGAGCGGGACATAGCCTGCTTTTCCAGGAAAAGAAAACCAACAAAACACACTCCTCATATTCCTGCAAACAGCATTTGTGCCTAATGGGATGTAAGGCAGAATGGATTGCTCCCACTCTCCCATGCTCTGTTTCATCTCTCTAAACACAGCCAAAGTTAGTAGCCCATGAAGGTAAATACCACCACCACCACCAAGGTGTCTGTGAAGAGCCATGATGTCCAAACATAGAGCTCTGTGTGAAACACATCTATCCGACTAAGCATGAAATTCTGGCACTGCTGAAGGCAGTGGGAATTCTGCCAATAATTTTGAACAAGGAAGGATTTTATCCTCATCTTCTAATTATAAAGAAGTCTTCTGGGAAATACAAAAGAAGGTAAAGATTTTACCTTGTTTATATAATGCCTTAGTACTAAATACCATAAAGCTTGCTCTAAATTAAATTATGCAAAATTTTAGAAGTTACAATTTCCAGCCGAAAAGTGATTCTTTAAGGAGATATCCTCATGGATAAAAATTTAAAATTGTGATCAGAACTCCTATTACTTTTACCATCAGAGTTATTGCTACAGGGTTGAATACTTCTTAAGAGGATCTGCTTCTCACATGACAACAGACTAAGAGCTGGCAACAGAAGCATAGATGTTAATTGCAAACATTTATTATACTACCAGGGTTTACATTTAGCAGCTGTCAACATTACTGACAACTGTAACAGAAATCAGAAAAAACCTGAATTTTTGCTTGCCAGAAGGGCAGCTGGTGCTTGATTTCCCTGCTATTGTTGCTCCTTGTTTATTTACTTTCAAAGTGTGTTGAAAACAAATCTTTAACCAAGATTTATTTAAGAGTATTATTTACCGAGCAAAGAAGAACTTACTAGTAGGCAACTACTCAAAAATAAATATTTTAAAGGATGTGCTTCAAACTCTGATGCAATCCATTGCTTTTCAGCTTTGGTGAAGCTAGATTGCAGAGATCAAAATTTAATGGACTATCTGTTTTGCAGTACTCAAAACTACCTTTCAAAAAAAAAAAAAATCCAGAGCTCAGTAGTTTCTTAACCTAAATATTATCAGGAAAAACAAACTCAAATTCTTCAACCTGAAAATATGGTAACAAAGTGGTGCTGCCATAGTAGTGTCAGCATTTTTTTTTTTAAAATCATACTTACATGGACTTATAAGTTGAGATATGGCTAAACTAATAAGCTTTACCCTAAACAGAGCTGCAGCATTTGTCAAGACTTCTTCGTAACTTTATGTCTCAACTAAGTGAAAGGGATGGACCAATCCAGAGGAGCAATTGTTCAGTGGATTAAGGATGTTCTCCATCTACCTGATTGAGCAATGCGCCCACAAGTGCAGTGGCAGATCCCAAGGCCACATCCAAGTTAAAGGTCAGGGCCACTAAACAATCTTCCAGGCTGCAGTGTCTGGCTTGCTGGCAGATGCTTAGCCTAGAAAAGTCTGATATGGAAGGGTAATCTATGAATCACTTCAAGCCACTGGTTCCAGGATCTACTGTAAGAGTTGAGAGCTACCAATTTACTGTAGCACTTTGAGGACGTCTCGCTTTCTGATAGCTGAAGAAAGACAAACAAAAACAGCCAACCAAATAAAAGGTGCTCTACGTCAGTGATGGGTTTCCCCAGAATGGGGGGAGGACGTGTCCTCTCCTGGGCATATTCTGACAGCTTCGCATGTCAGAAGAACGGCTGAGCGTGGGAACACATTTACACAACACATCTCAAAAGATGTTCCAGGCTTTTTATTTTCTTTTGACTTTTTTTTTTTGTATTATAAACTTACTATTATTTAAAACTTTGCAAACATAATCCTTTATGAAGTAAAATGAGTCTTACAGCATCTTTTAAGACTTAGTATCCTAATCCTTAAATCATAGTCTTTAATATTGTGATTATGCACTTGCTAAATACATAGAGCCTGAAGAGATTTTCTACTTTACATATCTTTTCCCACATGCGCTATTTGTCTTAACCCTTTTTCCTTCTTTTTCCTTGTGCAACAGATTTTTATTATACTTCTGATATTTCTCCCCAGTTTTCCTCCATAACATATTAATGAACCAAAGAATAAGATACAGGGTTGACATGCATTATAAAATAATAGTGTGCCTGCATTATGGTGAGCCAGAAGAACATGTCATCCTGAATTGCAATTGTTTCTTATTGGCATGAAGGCATTCTGGATGTTAGGACTGCAGAATTCCAGACTTTCTTGCCATCATTTGTCTACAGTTGAATCTGAGGGGTGCACATGCTGTTGTCTCAGAGCATGTTAGGCAATGGCACATGGTGTCTTAAACATGGCTCGTTTTATTCCTTGTGAACGAACAATTTAGTTCTGACTTTATCATAAGACCTCTACATAGTTTCCTTTACAGAAACTACACTGTCTGGAAGGACAATAATTAGAAGAAGCGGGTGGAATTTGTGATTGCTTTTCTCACACTTGTTATTTGACAGACTCCTGAAGGCCAAGGAGCAAATTCAATATTTTTCATTTGGAAACATGCCAGTGTTACTCATGTTTAATCTTGGACAGTTACTAGCCTTGACAGACATACTTGGAAGCAGAAACAGTTTAAAAGAACCCAAATTTCCCAAGCATGCCTTTTGTCTTCAAGCTTCATTACATCAAATGAATCAAGATTTCCAAAATCACCCAGACCCTCATGCAGAGGACTAAAACTGAGCTGCCACCTGAAAACCCTCTCACACATCACACCTTCATGCCAGAGAAATCTACTCAATGCAAACAGTTTGATTCTCAGGATGATTTCTTGAGACAAAAATAAATACTACTGAAATTGTTAAATGACAACAAGATAGGGAGAAATCTTGGGTTAAACGAAATTTTGGACCAAGTTCTTAGAAAATTTGGAAATTAAATGTTTCTTTAATGCCTTTTTATTTCAATAAGCAAAAGACTAAAAGGCTGAAGAACGTAGGCCCATGGAAGCAATGTGAGTCACTAAAAGATTTGATTTTTCCACAGATTCCCTGCTCTGTCATTTTCACATGTCCCGGAAGTTAATCAGCTGATTTTTGGACAGTGCTTTTAAACTAACAATTTTTTAGGTAATTTGTTATCTTTCACAGTGATTTTTATGGGCATCAGAATCTGAACAGCTTAGCATGCAAATGGAAATTCACTACCTCCACTCCGTGCAAAATCCCGTCAAAAGCCCTTGCTCCTCATTGGATCTGCACTTGAAGGCAGAAAACCACAAAAGCAAATGTAGCAGCAGAAGGAAAAACTCCCAGCTGTTCGGTTCACAGAAGGTTTTTAGCTGTTTGATGTTAATCAGTAACATCCTAAGATGCTGATGCACTTCATAGTACATAGAAATATTTGTGTGTCAACAATAACATACAAAATGCAAGCCTGGCCCAAGCATTCATGGAATTCCTTTCTAGCCTGGCAAAATACCTCGCAGCCTAAAAGTTCTTTTAAACTTTATGTCAAAAGGAACACTGCATTCAGCGCTTCGGTTGCACATAATAGCACATTACTTATTAAACTGTAACTATATTATTACAACTATTAGTTATAAAAGAAATTTCTTCCATGGAAAGTCTGAAATTACTCCCTTGTTAGCAAATAGAGTGTCAAAGTTCATAAAATATGAAACATTACCAAAAATACTGAACGTGGCACTTTCAGTGTAACTATTAAAATGCTTTCATTGACATATAATTTCATTTTTAGATCACTATCTTAAAAGTACTTAAATTGCACTGGAATCTGCAGATATATTCAGAGTGCACTGCACAGTAATGAGGACACGATTTCTTGCCTGCTCTGAACTACTGTCAAATGATATTCCAGTTTGCAAGCCGTGTCAGATCACTTTACTTTCCAATACTTTGCTGGGTTTCATGAAAAAATATAAGAAAAGTAGTCCCACTTATTTTTCCTGCCTCAGATGTGAGCTAAGTTGTGCTTCTACCACATGGCTGTTCAGAGTTCCCAAAAATACAGAAAACCAGACTAAATTTCTCCCCAGAAAGACAGTGATACAATCCACTAATCAAGCAAATTACATGGAATAGGGAAAACAGTGAATGCTCAGTTACTGATGGCAGACTGAGGCCATAAAAATACAATAAAACATCTCTGTTTATTACCTTTTTATGGGAGTGTTTTGACTTTGGATTTCAGTATCCAACAGAAAAACAGATCCATTATAGAGCTGCAATTAGCACATGTGTCTTTTGCCTAAATCACCCCTGTTCCTCAAGAAGGTCTGCAGACATTTCCCAGCGTGTCTCTGCTTTAATCAAAGCATGTCAGCCAAGACGCAGAGAGGCCAAGCAGGAGCTAAATGCCCTGGTTGTCCCAAGAGTTTCTCTGTGTGTGTTCCCTGCTCAGGAGGTCACAGATGGAACTGGGTGAGGGACACTCATCACAATTTGACTTCTGTTGAATTATGGTTTTTTTTGCACTGTTGTCCTGAATAACCTGCTTCAGTCCTTCCCAAGAGCCAGGCTTCCTCCAGACTTGTCTGTGTCTCCCTGAGTCCTAGGAGCAGTCTCACAGATCACGGAGCACTCACTCCACTGCATTTCCTGACTTTTTTGACATATTTTCTTCTAAAAATAAACCAGCTCCTCCTGTTGCAGTGAAGCAGAAGGATGACCACAGAAGGACGCATCATGCCAATATTTTGAAGCCTTTATGAGCTACATCATTAAATGACAGTAATTTGCTCAGCACAGCTCCCTTCCACTGCACATCTTGGATGCATTTTGTCTGTAGCTAAAGTAGGTTGTGTTTGTTGACTCACTGTGGATTCAGCTTTTCCCCACATGCTGTACATCTGCTGCACATGCCTGCACAGCCCCCACCCTTCAACACCCACAGCACACTGACATACTGAGTAACAACATGTGAAAGATTTCTACTGAACTCGTGCATTAAAAAAAATCCCAACCTGATCATTATTTTCCATCTCCAAAACAAATCTGCAAGATTTGTTACTTAGTACAAGCCAGTTTTTACATTTCAAAGTAGTTTTTGCTACTGTACCTCTCCTAAGAAATTCAGATCAAATGACACCCTTTCAAGTAAATTTTCAGTTTTCTTCACCATTTTTTTTTCTTTACTGAATGCTTTTAATACACCCTGGCCCTAATCCTACAATTTGCTTAACTTGCCAGCTAATTTCTATGTGCAACTAAAACCTGCTAGTAATTGGCACATGGCACTTCATTCACATGAAGAAAATCTGTCAAACATTTTTGTTATAATGTAACATGAAAGCAAAAATAAGTGTCTCTGAAGTTCCATGGACTGAAGTACCTCTCTCTGTCTTGAGAAACTCAGCATTTTCTGAGAAATATTCCAGAAGAAGCAGCAGATGGAAGGAATAATTTCTACCTTTAGAAGACACCATGGGTGAAACAATTGTGAACATAAGCTCAGATGGCGTATAACTTCTCTAATTTTTTTCTTTTGGAAGAAGCTGGACAGGACTTGATTTTAGAGAGGCGAAAAGGTAAGCTTTTTTCTGTGTTTTGTAATGTAGGTTTTGTGCAATACGGAGCAAAATCCGATTATCCACATGAAAATGAGAATGATGATCCTTTCCTTTCTCCCACATTTATTGCCCCTTGCAAACTGCTGTAGGCCTCTCTCTTGACATTATGACAAAAGGAATAGCAACATAGTCATGAGCATTAAAATTAATGAGAATCTTAAAATCAAAACAAAAAAAATTACAAACAGATGAATATAAACCTATATGTCCACATTTATCCACAGCAGAAAATAAAATTTAATTCTTGAATTAGTGCATAAGCATACTACCTGTCAGAGTTTCAGGTAGATTTTACAATGAAGTATCTTGCTCAGGACTGCATATATTTCCATCCCCATACATAATTAAAGTTATTCCTATTTTACATTCCATAAATATTCACTGATGCAAGAGGGAAAATAGAACACTCTCTTCCCAAGATGCTGACAGGACCAAGCAGAACCTCATAAGGGATCCCTTCAAAGATCATCTTCTCACGGCCAGAGAAACAAATTTAAATGATCTTATGTGAGCCTATTGTTAGCAATTGCACTTCTGAATTATGCATGATTCTTGACTGCTCATAATACGAACAAACTACAGAGTTTCATTAGTACATTTCAATTACTGTAGCCATTCTTACTCCTTGTTTGTTACAGTTAATTTTCATTTTTAGAACATCTTTGTACATTTGCTATCAGCAATGATGCCATGCTCAGAAAAAGGCTTATTAGACTCCTTATGCATTCTCTCTGTGCTGCCTCAAAGTGTACAAATATAACTATAAATTCTAGAAAATTCTGCAACTTTATTTCACATGCCACTGGTCTTCTGGTGCCTGTAGGAATAGTTTTTGCCTAAACAAGAGTTTGAATTTAATCCAGTATCTGAAACTTGTGAAGCATTAATGTCACTTGATCTTTGTAGGAGTTAGACACACACACATTACCACAGTACCTGCAAAATATAGCAAGACATATGTTAACTATAGCCTCATTTTGACCACCTGTCAAAAATCTTAACACAAAATATGCCAGAAACTAAGTTGCCACTGGTCACAAAGAAAAAAATAATTATGCAACAGTATTTGCCTTATGCTGATACAAGTATTGTGGAGTATTTTTGGAGTATTTTCATTAAACTGATGTTAGTCAAGGGAATAGAGCTGAATTCTTTGGTGGAGTCAGTACAGCTGTGCTAACGAAGGAGCATTTCTTCCTCCACCCATCCTCCAGAACCAGGAAAGGACTTGATCCTCTCTTGTTTGGGTTAATCATTCTCAAAGTCAATTTCTGCCCTAGAAAACTATAGGACACCTTTTCTGAAAGGCAGGGGTGCTGCCTGTCCAGGTAGCTGACAGCTAAGCAGCCAGCAGGACCCATGGAGCCTCTTGGAGGGCCTGGCTACAGCTACTTACCCCACACCAGGGCTCCTCTAGTGAAGCAAAACTCCCTTGTGTTCCCACTCTGGCCAAGATGGGAACCAAAGCACGATGTCTAAGCATTCCTGAGCTGAGTGTCTTTGGGAGACAAAGCCATGCTGAGATTCAGGAGCGCTCCTGGCACCAGCGGACATTCAGTAGTTCCCTAAACCAGACTAAGAAAAAAGCAGCCTGAAGAAAAATCAGCTGAAGTATGCACAGCATTGGTTGAGGTCCCCTGCACCACCCCGTCCTCTCCACAGACCTGCCTTTCCTGAGCTGCAATTCTTGTTAATTCAGGTGTAGTCAATACATAAGTGGGGACTGCGCACTAAGACCGAGCACAGCTCCACTCCAGCCAAATTCCCACTGGTTTGCACTCAATGAGGAGTGCAAATCTGCAGTCTAAATCAAAACTGCCTCTACCACTCAAATTTGGACAAGGCCATGTGTCTGGGAATTGGGGATTTCCCACGAAATTTGCCAGAGCGGGTGACCTTGCAGAGGCAACTGAGATGCTGTTGGGTCTCACCACGGCATCCATCACACAACATGCTACCTCCTGCAATCCGACACCAGCTTCGGCCAAGCTCATTTTCTATTCCACACCACTTCCTCCTGAGGTTTCTCATCAATAAATAAAGAGACATGCTGCTACCAAAGCTGCTCTGCACCTTCCTAACCCCTTATTAGCTCACAGGCACACACAGCCTTCCCAGCCCTAAAACTCACACCGCTGGCAGAGCGACCCTGATAGAACAGAGATACCATCAGTGTCCAAGAGTTGTCTGTTTGTATGTTAATGGTTAGAATTCTCTTAGCACCACCGTCGTAAATCTCCATTTCAAACGCTGATCCATACAAATTTAGAACTGCAATAAAACATTTAACTTCCTAGATTATAAAAATAGCTTGGGTTTTAAAGCTGTCAGAGAAGTAAGGAGGAAAGCATGAATTAGTGGGTGCAGAGAAAGCCAGACAAGAAATATCCATGTTCTGTGAAGACACTTTCAGATCCTTATCAACATAAAAGTTGAGTAATTAGATAAAGCAGTAAAAATTCTGAAAGCAGCCTGAAATGCCATTAATTTGACAATGAGAATGTGCACAAGGAATATGGGAGAATTTGGATTATCTGTCTGGGTAAGATTTTAAAGAAAGCTTGAGCCTTTCTGCTCTGTGCTGGGTGGCTGCCTGAGTCCATTTGCTAGCTCACACGACAAGCACCTGCTCCCTCCCCAACACTGACCAGACACAGCACCCTCTGAACAAGCAAAACTGCAGGTGTTGACAAAATCTGGAATTCCCAAGATAAATTCTGACTTCAGTAAGCCAGCACAGAAACTCAATGGAGAAAATTCTAGAACAACTTTCATTTCAGTTCTCTTTCTTCTGCTTGGCTTACCAAAAAGCATTAGAAACATCATGTTTGAAAGCGCATCCACATTTTGGCAAAGGAAGGAGAGCCATGTTGAGTTGTGTGCCCAAACCAAGCTATTTCAGATCAGTTTGTTGGCCATTTGTGCTTTCATTTCAACTTTAGTCCAAGTAAAAATACATCTAGCATGAAAATAAATACAATCTCATATACACAGGTTCCAGACTTTAAAATATCAGCTTTGAGTTTCCTAGTGCCTCATTCAGGTAAGTCTGAAGACCACCAGTGTTTCAATCCAGCTTCAAATCACCAGGAACACTTAAGTTTTGAAATCCATAAAATATCTCACTTTCACTGAAAATAAGGTGTAACCCAAATAGAAATGGACAAAAACCAGTTGTATTAATTAACCACTTGACCAATAAGGCACACAGCTCTCGAGGTCTGGCCAGATCATGACCCACTTCTGCCTTCATTAGAATTTATTCCCTCCTTCTATGGGCCCTGTCTCTCCCACCAGCATTTCCACTCTACTCCACAAGAAAACTGTGCATAAGCCTCTTTCATTTTTCTAAAAAATATCTCCAAATTCTTCACTGAGCATGTAGCTTTCCAAAATATTTAACATGACCTTCAACTGTTTATTCACAAAACACTTGTGCTGAAATGTCCACAAAAGTCAGATAACCTGGGTTGATCCTGCAACAGTCTACAGTAACTGGTACTAGATTCATTCATCCATAGACTTAAAAAGCTGTACACTTCTATTAGTTTACATATATTATGCTCTCTCATTTTTGTTAATACACTCAGTTCTTTATTACTCATTATATGCAAATGTAAGCTATTGCTTTAATTCATGTAATTCAAATTATAACAATTGAAATAGTGAGGTTATTTAGGAAGAGTGACTAGAGCTGTCATGATCATAAATCTCTTCAATATCAACAGCCCCAAGAAAAATAAAAGCAAGATTGTCAAGGACTGATAGATAAACAAATAAAACAGACTAATTCAAGTCAGTCTACATTTGACAACTCAGTGGCCTCTGCATCCCTGAAAATCTCTACAGATGGCTTTGGAAAAAAAGAGAATGACCTCCTCAGCCACTAAAGAGGCTTTCTGGAAAATACATGCTTTATCTCTATGTTTATTTTCACCTTGTACTTTAATAACCTTTTCATAAAGCATGATTGCAGCCTTGGTCTTTTTACAACAGATTTTAATTAGAATTACTGATGAATTAATTAGAATTACTGCTCTACTGAAAGCAGTTTTAGTTTGCAGTTACTATATGCTGGGTTATGTTTGCTTATGTATTTTATTTTTGGCCTCGGTGATGATTTCCACAGATCCTAACAGAAACAGATTTCAAACTCAATAATGGAGACAGAAATAAAATAACAGTGAGAGTGATGTGCCGTGCACTTCTGTTTGACCGAGCGCACCCATTTCATCAAGAGTTAACTCAAAATGCTTACTAATGCAAATAATCCACTCACAGCATGAGCTGACTTCAGCAAGTGCTCATATGTAATGTTTAATGTTTACTTATGTGTACAGATAGTAAGAATTTGGTTCTACAAAATGAACAATTATAAGATGGGCTTATGCAAGTATCAGTTTCTCTTCAATATATGACCATAACTGTTATGTGTTACAGTCAAAATTACAGACTAAATTCTGGATGTCACTGTCAGAATTGCAGTCATAATTACTAGGGCAGTTTAAAAAGAAGCCCTCTTATTATCATTTCCTGGTTTGTTTGGGGTTTTTTTAATTATTATTTTTTGCCTGGACAGATTCTTCTAGTGAATCCAATAAAATGCAATGCTATAATTCACAGCTGCAGTGCTAATGGCTAGAGAAAGAGGAAACCATTAAGAGACAGCCTCTCTACTGCTGAAAGCTGCTAATAATCCCACTATTCCTCATTTTTATGACTGCATATTTTATGAGTGATAATCTGCTCATTACATATTGCCATAAATATTTTGGTTTAGCAATGAAAACAGGCATCAATAACTCCTAATGTATATCATGGTGATATTTTCCCCTGGCCCCCCACACTGGGTAACTATGTGAACTATTATTTTTAGCTGGAAGAAGTTCATGCATAACTTATACACTTTCTGCAGCTATAAACCAGTTTTGTCAGATGCCTGAAATCATATTGAATCTGCCTCATTAATTTTCCCCCTGCTGTACAATATAGCCATTCAATATTTTAATATTCCTACAGCTTACAAAGTCTTGACCCAACAAAGCAATGAGAATACTGTAAATTCTGCATCTGAGTACTACTGGTAGTACTGTGTACTTTTACCTTCACTCCAGCTATTGCAATCATAGGTGGATGTAATTCAAGGTACTTAAGAATTGAGGACAAGCTATAAAACCCACTGAATTTTAAAAGCTATTTTAACCTATTTGGAAATACTTTCTTTTCAGCTTCATATATCTCAGGTCTCTCTGTTAGCTTGGAAATTGAAGAAGTACCAAAGGCTTTTAATCACCTTTGCTATAACTTGAGATGGATGCCATTCCTTCCTCCTGGTAAAATAAACTTTAATAAACCATTCTTTTGAATGACAACTCCTAGTATTAATTTTAATACAATACAATAAACTTCAGCAACCTACTTTTAAATTTCACCAAGGTTTGGGGTTTTGTTCTTTTGGTTGGTTGTTTTTTTTAATTTGGTTAGCACATATTACAGCAATAGCTCTCTTATACCATTTGTAAGCCAATTAAATCAATTGGCAAAATTACCTGGTAGCTTGGTACAAGCCAGGTTATGTGTGTTCCCCAAAGGAAACTAGGAAAATACGGCATAACTGCTGGGTTAGAACTAGTTTATGCAGCTGAATTGGGGAAATGAACTGCCATACAGTTGTTGTTAAGCTCCAAAAAATCAACATAAAATAGTACTTAAATGTGAAAAGTGCTGTGAGATTTCTGCTCTAATTAGTGTGCTGCTTTATCAGAAGAGTATTTGGTAACCAAAAATGAAGGTTTTGCTACGTTAGAAAAACAAAAGCAAGGAGAGCTGCTCTTGGCTATTTCATGGCATCTTCAAAAGACTGTTCTGTAAGAAATTAACTCAGCTGTTTTGCTACTGATTTGACTCCGATGCTTCTCTGTCCCTTCTATGCCAACAGTCCCCTCTCAAGACCCCCACAGCCTCACAAAATACTTACTTTTCTACTTTCTCTGATTATATTCCTTCTCTCTTGTTTCTCCAACTATATTTTGCCTTTCCCTGTCAATAAAAGACAGTAAATGTCTTCCCTCAGTTGGAGTTACACTCACACTGGCCAGAACATTCTGCTGCAGATTGATCATTCAGCTACGGCCAAAAAGAACAGATCAAATCTGAGTTTTCCTTACCTTTCTCCCAGTAGAAGAGCAACAGGTCTCCCTACATTACTGAACTGCTGATTTTCACCAAAAGAAAAAAGAAAGAAAGGGAAAACCCCAAAAAATCAAACAAACAAACACAAAACCAAAACAGTTAGACTTCTCCTAATTTTTTCTAAAACAAGGTTCAAATGTTGCTGGAGATAAAAATAGGATTGACTGGTGGACATAATGATTACAGACATGTTTTCTTCATAAATCAAACTCCTTTCCTGGAAAATCCAAAACCTCCATCAGCCATAATGGACTTTTCAAATTACCACAGTAATAGAAGGTCATTTCTGGACAAGGCATCAACCCCCTCAAACTAGAAAACACAGGAAAAAAAATATAAACTTTGCTTCTAGAAGTATAAGCAAATGTTACACTGTTTTTTTCTTTTTCATTTGCTACCCAGGTAGAGCAGCCATGTTTTCTCTTGGCCAAGAGAAAACTGTCATGTTATTCAAGATTCATTGTGCTGGTCATCTTCTGCCTGCCCTGTATCTTGCCCAAGGCTCAGAACTGAGAGACAAACACAAAAACATGGGCTTAATTCCAAAAACTAATTTAAAGTAATAAAAAAAAAAAAGAATACTCCCCTAGGGACATTTAAATGAATAATAAAACTGTTACATTACTGACCTTAACTGGAGAGGTCAGCATTTCTCTTTGGGGTCTATGCTGTAAATCAAGCTACAAATCAAGCAAAACAATAGCCTGTCATACTTTACATTAATGTCTGATGGACAAAATAGTCCTCCTGAGCATTCGGTTCTTACATATGAGAGTAACAGCCTAGAAAGGTTCTCAAGTCCGTGTAAGACTGCAAGGTGCTACAGACAAACACCTGCACAGGCATAAAGGGGAGCTACAGTAGTTCAAGCCTAAATATGTGAGGATGACATAAATCAGAAAACAACAAACCCCAAAAAACTTAAATCAAACAACTCCTTAAAAAAATCCCAATACGTCCTTCGATTTACACATTGCCCAAGTGACTTCTGAAAACCAGGAGAGCAAAATCACTTGCATTGCAAGAACAAACCTCAGTTTAGGTCTGATCATTGATGAAAATTGTATGTATGAGTGTAAAATTTTCCTATTTATGACCCAGCAGTTCCTCTAAAACCATGCAACAACAGTAATGGACAAAAATCCCTCCATAGTAATAACCATGTAATTTTTTTCCCTACCAGTAATAATATTTCAGTTTAATGTTCTACAAGTTTTATTCTCATTAAAAGTGCCTTTTAAGAAGTACATCTAAAGATGATAAGCATTTCCAGTAAATCCAAAATGCAAGCTTGGAATATTTGACCATTAAAATCCTACTAAGAATCACATGGAACAATTCAAAATCTGAGAAAACTTGGCAAGTAAGCCTATTTATTTTTTTAGGAACTGGGGGCAAAAAGGCTCCTTGAGTCCTCCAGGTAGGTCACAACACAAGAGAATTTGACCTTGTCCATTTTTTGTTGTTATTGTTGTTGTTTTTACAGGGCTGTTTGACATACAACTTTTTTTGGTAGCAGCTTGGCTGAATTAAAAACAAACATCACTTTGGGCTGTTAATGCTGATTGGGGCAATAAACTGTACTTTGAGAAAGAAAAGGGTGTCAATGTTTTCAATTTAGGAACTGCCAGAAAGAAACACCCATTAAAAATTTAAGTTGCCAGTTCTTGCTTTAGTTTTGTGTAAATATCAGATGCTGACTGTTTTTCAAAGAAAACATGTTAGAGAATTCAAGATCAGAGTGCTGAAGTCTCCATGCCAGGGCATGTCCTCCACACTTATTCCACACTCCTTTTTCCTATTATCGACGTGGCAGAGAGCCTCCAAACAGTGCAAGAGTCTGTTCCCTATCTGCTAATGTTAACAAGAGCCAAGTGTAACATTAAATTTTTACTTCTTGAAAGCCTTACCCTATGCCCATGGCTTTTTGAAATAACCAGCAGATGTCAAGATTAGAAAAAGTAGTTCTGGGGGAAGGATCTGGAAGGAAGTTAATTCAGAACTCTGTCTTTGGAGGTATAGGAAAAATGACTGATTTGACGTTTTTAAAAAATATTTTTTAATTTCTGAGTGACATCTTGCTCCCTTATTCCAAATAGTCTTCAAAAGATGAAATTATTTTCTTCCTCTTAAAAGCATCCATAAACTTTATAATTGATCCTTCCAATAGAATTTCTTGGTGATCTCATCAAAATACCAGGTATTTAGTCTTCATTAAAGTCTTGGGGGAAAAAAAAACCTCAACAAAACAAACAAACAAAAAACAAACAAAAAACAAACAAAGAAAACCCCCACAACAAAAAACAACCAAAACCAACCTTTTTGGAAAAGGGCTTAGTAGAGGTTTGACGGCAAGCACAGCAGAGATACAACCATGAGTGATGTAATACCTAAAGAATTAAATCATAGAGAGGCACTGAACCTTGACATAATTAATCAAATAACCATGAACAGAGATGTAGCAGAAGGGAATCATTGGTAGCTACATCTTAAAAGATGAATCCTCAGTATGTGCAACTTAAGGGAGGAGAAAACCCAATGTCAATCGGCATAACCTTCAATTATGACAGGACAGCACAATAAAGGGATTTTCTTCTCTTACACTGCATCATGTGTTCTAGAAAACAGCATAACTCACATTTTGAATTCTCCCTAAAGACTTGAAGGAAATAATATTTTTTATGGGGACATTTCATATCTTTGTGTGTTTTTTTCAGTCCACAGCCTGTGTGATGTTCACAGTAACACTGCACACTGTTCCCATTCCACCAAAGATCAGGCTAGGCCGTGGTGGCAGCTCCCTGGGGCTGAGCCATCCCTTCCTGAATGTGGAACACTGGAGTCCATGTTACATTTCACACTGGTAAACACACACAACACTGTTCCCCAGAAGACATGGAACAGAGCCACTTCTGCCTTTGCTCAGCTCACAAGAGCAGAGCTCTCAAAGGAGCAGCTTTTGGGATCCACCTCTTCAAGCGCAATCACTTAAACCTCTCCAAGCTCCACAAAACCTTGGGGGAGCAGAGCTCCAGCTCCAGACTGTTACTGTCAGACCCCCAAACCCTCCCTTCACACCGTACTCACAGTAGGCCCCACTAATTCCTTCTGATTTCAGATCACCCACGAGAAATCAAGAAACTTCAGCCTTTTTGCACAAGTACAACAGACAAAACACAACCCATCCTTTGAACAGGCTGTCAGTTATGTTTCTGTTTGTTCTGAGCCAGAAACATTTTCAGTTTAGGGAAAGGATATCTTCATAACTATCCCCCCTCCCCTGTAGTATTGGTCCCATAATTTTGATAGCAGGATTTATCGATATAACTGGTTGAATAATCTGAAATTTCTGGGAAATATCCAAGAAAACATGCATGAAGACACAATTACTTCAACAAAAGAAATTCAAAATTGGATGCTGTCTTTATAAACTCCTTGCATGGGGTAGAAATGCTAGAGCATTAAACAAATCTGGTCTGGCAGTGCAATAAGTCTCAGTAAGAAACAGTGTTAATTAAACCTGTTAAGGATCAGAATAAAAGTTGGAATCTCTCCAGTTCCAACACAAAGCTGTTCTAACAGGTTATCTACTGTCTTTGCTGTGCCCTTGCCTAGATCAAATTATCTTTTAGCTTTTCTATTGAATGAAGAGAAGGGGTTTATCTCTCTGAAGAAAAAAAGTGTAAGAAATACCTCTAAGCTGCAGATGATCTGGGAGAGCTAACCTATGACACAGAGCTCATTCCATCTTGTTGCTCTGAACTTCTGAGGATTCAAAAAGGATTTTTCACCATTGGAAGCAAGTTAATAGAGTCGGAGATAAGTTTCAGGGATGTGATAAAGTTAATTCCCCACCTGTCCACTCCTTGTCATATATCCCTAGATTTACCAGCAGCTGAGTCCAGGAGCTGGGGCAGGGGGGGACAGGGCATTGTGTGGCAGTGACCAAGAGTGCAGGAGCCACAGTGAGTGATTTGACAGCAATCACTGATCAACAGGACAGTCATCTGTCTATTCTGACATAGTGGGAAAAAATGGTGATTGTCTTTTTTTCCCCCACCACATTTGGAAAATAAAAAATAAAATAAAATAAAAAAGACCAAACCAAGCAGGCTCAAATGCTTATACAAACCCTGTTAAGGTGGCTTTTAGAAAGTTCATGCATTGCTTCATGCTTACATCTACTGACTTTCTCTTTTAAACTGAAAGGGAAGAAGGAAATGTGTTGACTAAATGCTGTCATCCCACGTTAATAAAAAAAACACCTGACAAGTTCACGACTGGATATTTTTTTAAAAACCTTATCTCTAAGACATCCGTTTACTTTGTGTCACTACTTGTGATTCGCTAATCAATTTCTGTAGAGCATGTTAAGAAGAGTGCAAAATTTGCATGGAAGACACCACTAAGTATTACATGCACTAAATGGAAATCCCTTCCCCATTGAGAACTTTATAACTGGGGTAATGAAATTTTTATCAGGTCATAACTTAGAAGATTAGAAGACTGGTAGCACATTACTCTAAAAATCAAATCTGATTAATGTTTAATTGTAGCAATGTGCAGAGGTATTAATTAGGTGTACTTTCTATGACTCATAAATAGCTATTAGAGCAAAAACAAGAATAATTTGAAGATTAGCATGAAGAGAATGGTATACTTGAGTGGTAAATTATAATTAAATTGAATGGACTTTGTGTAAAATAATAGAAATTGTCATCCAATATAATAATTTTGATGCATAATGCAGTTATAACAAATTTTCCAGCAATCAAGTCTGACACCTTTTCCGCAGGATATTTTTTCGTGCAGAAGCCACAGGTGTGAATTAAAAATTCGTTTGGGCTTACCAGTGAGAACCACAGGGCAAATCTTAAAGCCCATTTCCCTCATTTGGTTTTGTTACTGCACCACTGAAGCATCCATGTAAGTTTTGTTTAAAAGCGGGGCACAGGTAAGGCTCTGGATTTGTATATTCAAATAAGTGTTGCAATTAAACTTGAAAATATGAACCCTTATATTTTGGGTTTTTTTAAAAAAAGTGATCCTTAAAGTCACGCAGAGGTTATAAATCTTGTTTCGGAACTGCATTTCTCCAGAGAGACACTTTTCTGCTGCATTTGTTACCGAGATGGTGCCCAGGCACATTTTTGCTGCTCATTCCCCTTCCAACAGTCTTGCAGAACTATTTTTCTCTCCATTTTCAGAAGATATAGCTTACATTGCATTCCTTAAAATACCACTTCTAATAATAATAAATAAGCACCTACTGTTCATGATCTTGCAGAAAATGTTGAAAATATGACCAAGAGGCACCAACATCCTAAGTATATCAAATGAATCCAAGATTTTTGCTTTTTTATGCCAACATAAACTTTAGGTATCTGTTTTTGGCATGAGTTACATTT
Source organism: Dryoscopus gambensis (assembly GCA_013389985.1). Classification (NCBI taxonomy): domain Eukaryota; kingdom Metazoa; phylum Chordata; class Aves; order Passeriformes; family Malaconotidae; genus Dryoscopus; species Dryoscopus gambensis. Next base: position 26,906 of record WEIT01037814.1, read on the forward strand.
TCTGAACTTATTTTAACTAAAACAATTAAAATTGGAATTAGCTTCTACTATACATGTCTGGAACAGCACCAGAATGTAGAACAAATACATAATCTTGACCCTAATGAAGGAAAAAAAAAAAAGAAAAAAGGCATGAAACAACTTATCTTGTCTATGTCTCTTACTTGTAAATTATATCTTGCAATTACATTTTGGTCATTATTTTAAAACCCTAAATTCATAAACAAAGAGAAGGTAATTAAATGGTTAAGATTTAAAATTTTCAGTTAAAAAAAAGCAAACAGGACACTGATGTATCATGAAAGAGATTTCTTTGCATTTTTATTTTCATTTAATATTAAGATTAGTAACTAAAATCAAGGAGCTGCATGTTGGCCAGGTGATCCTCTGGATTACCTCTCTGTAAATGCTAGAACCATTTTTTTTTCTGTTGCCATACAGCAAAAAACTCTTTATGTGGCAGGTCTGCAATGTGAAATTGAAAAGTTTGCATTTCTTGAAGGCTCAAAATACACAAGCTCTGCATGACAGGTTTCTATTATGCACTGAGTACCTGGTGCACTAGAAATATCTTGGAAATGAGAATAGAATGAAACAAATTAATCGACACAGTGTTTGTCAAAAGAATATTTTGAATTGAATAACATCATTATATTACTGGCAACCATACTTAATTTTCTATTCTTCAGAGAGTGTGAGGTGGGGAAAAAGTGACCAAAATGTTTTGTCTCAACAAAAATATGAGTTTTTTCTATTTACACTTAAGTCAAATACCCTCTTAATTGCATGATAACCAATAGAAACCCAACCCAACAACTTAGCTAACTTTACAGCCTTGAAACACTTACAGCAGGAATTCATTTTGAGCAGAAAAATTATGGGGAGTTGCAGCTGGGTTGTAAAAGGCTACTTATTTTTAAACCATTAAATTATCTTTTAAAAAGATTTTTCATCCTTATGCATTAATTTTTGGTTACAATTATTGATTTTTTTTGAGTTTTATAGCAAGTGATTGATACAGAGAATCATTATGTTGCCTAAGTTAATAAATCAAGCAACTAGGAGACAGAATTCAGATTCAAAGCATCTCAGTTAGCTAGGATTGGTAATAAAAAATTTTTAAGCTTCTTTCATAGCTAGAAAAATACCCTCTACAACATGCAAGAAAATGTGTCACCTAATTGCTCTGTCTTTTCCATCACTACAATGCTTAATCATAATGTCCCTGGTCCACGTCTCCAGACACATTCAGTTGTGCTAAGAGGTGATAAACTCAGCAGTATTCAGGGATTTAGAAAAGGTTTTGA
>WEIT01037815.1:0-16183 GCA_013389985.1 Dryoscopus gambensis
ATCTTTTAACATGGAAAAATGTATCTTAAATCTTCACATAACATATATAGTCCCACTGCAGAAGACAATTGCCACTGTGGATTTCCATTTTCCTGGCTGCAAAGCAGTTTGACAACATAGTGTCCAGTTTTGACAGAACAGAGAAGGTACTGCTGTTTTGGATAAAAAAATTTTACATTTTCCATTTTAGCAAAAGCTGAAATCTTGCTCAGTGAGCTTGCTTTACTGTTGCATGCATTATCCTCTGCTTTTGATCCCTCTTAGAAGAAATATTTCCAGTAATATTTTACTGATGGTGGTGTGGAAAGCAGATGTGAAGGGTTCATTCTGTAATCTCAGAAATGTGCATGTGGTGAGTATCTGCAAAAAGCCAGTATCTGTCTATGGTGGTCACATTTGTAATGATTTACTTTACATAGAAAACAAGAGATCTTTTTGAATAGTATACAAATGTTGCCATTTGCACATTGTTCTCCAGATAGTGAATTCTCTTTCCTTGGGTCATAACAATGATAGTATTTTAAATCTGGTTTCCGCCTTCTTAAGAAATTTTAGATTCTTCACTACAATTCTTTAAAGACAGAATAGATACTCTTTCTGTCAGATCCTGAGAGTACTGTATGGTCTCTGAACCAAATGGTACCATCCGATTCCCAATTTCTGTGCTTTGTTTAGCCCTGAGACCAAAATTATTGTTCAGTCCATGCTNTATACTAAGATACTATATACTGTATATAGTATATTATAGTATATACACTGTACTAATTAGTAACTAATAACTCACAGATAATAAAGAACAGCACTGAGTAAAAAAAAGTCTTTCCTGCAGTTGTAAACCAAATATTTTAGACTTGGGATTAAGCTTCCTAGTAACTCTACAGTTAAATATACTTGAATCTTACACTTCAGTTGATGGAACTCATCTTCTTTTGAGGCTTGGGGGTAGAGATGGTCAGCTCTTACAGTTGTGATATTCTGAGAGAGACTCATTTAATATCTACGGTTGCTTCTTCTTTTGCTTTTTACTTTTTCTTGAACAATGTGATATGCATCTGTTAGCAGCAATACATCTGCAGTAAACTGGGAGTAGGATCTCTCTCTCAAACACATATGGGTATAACTTGATTAAGATGAGCCAAAATTTCAGCTTGCTTTCCTCTCTGATGTTACTTTTTACAGCTATAAGTTAGGGCACTTTTTTTGTCATTTTTTTATTTGATCAAAGTAAGAACTTTACCTGCAGCTCCATAATAAAGTTTGAGTCCCTGAGGTACAAATTCAATCTCTTGTGTTAACAAGGCTTTGGAGAAAAGACTACAAGGAAAATAACATCTGTTGAACAGCTCTTGGACAGGGTTCATTTTGGAATGCAGTGCTAAAGTCCTCCCTCAGCATTGTTAGTTTCTATGCTCAAGGCAAAAGAACAGGCAGTGACTTTACCTCAAAACCAGAGTAAGGATTAAAATAACATTCAACTTCAAGGCCCATAGGTGACAGATTCCTTCTCCTATACTGATATTCAGCACAGCCAAGGGTGCTGATCCCTCTTCAGTCATCTCCCATCAGAAGGAGTGGGAATAAGACCTTCTTTTAAACTGTTCTCCACAAACATGCTTTGAGTAGCAATATAGGAGTGCTTGCAGAGAAATAAGAAGGTGCCTTAAAGGCCTTTGAGAAGCAGTGGGTGCAATATTTTCAAGTTCTCTGCACTACTTTTGCCATCAGCAGTGATTTAATTGCATAGGGGGAGGAACAGGAAATGTAAGGAGACACTTTGGGAGTCAGTGTATAAGACTGGGTCACAACAGTCATGCTTTCTAAACATGTCCATGGTGTGGGGCTCTGTGGTGTAGGTTTTCTTTCAGAACCATAAACTAAACTGAACAAAACAGTACTTGTGGAGGGCTAAAACAAAGGCTTAACCTTATACAAAAGTGTCAATTGATTTTTACCTTTCAACATTTGGGCTAAGAATAGCATTGATTACAAGTACATGGTACTTTGAAAAAGGTAACATCCGCACAGCCAAAATTTGTCACTGCTCAAAATGTCAGTATATGATGTGATAAAAAATTTTAAAGGTTTGAAATAAGATGCATTTTTATGTGATTTTGACAGCACACTTCTGAGTCCTGTAAAGAGATGATGACAGAAGCAAAAACCTTCAGATAGAGACAGCAGAAGTTCCTTGCAACCTGTTTTTGAATTAATATTAGACCCCATGCATTTTTCTGAAAAAAATTAATCCATTTCATTCTAACACAACTGATGCTTACATCAGATGCACATTAAATTGGACTGTGAAGAAACATTTTAGATGAACAAATCTCCTTGCTGGAGTCAAATGATATTTTAAAAAGAAAAGACACTATTGATATGAAGAAATCTCCATTCCCATAACTGGCATTCCTATAGTATGGAATTCCCATAAAAAATTACTTCAACTGTTATATAGTTTCCTACATATGAATTATTTTCTATTTTAACTAAAAACATCTCAATTTAAAGGTCTAACTGAGACAGAAACCAGATCTTAAATTTAAAAAAGAACAAAAGAAAGAAAAGCAAAAGAGCAAAAATTCTTAAATATCTAATCATTCTGTAAAAATATTTTTGCAGTGTTGGTAGAATTCAGTATTCACATAAAATTGCCCCAGTTTGAAGTTAGCACAGCTAGCGCCAGAAAGATGAGAATTTTCTATCACTGAAAGTCAGCACAAGTGGACTTCAGTTTCCCCATGATAGCTGTGATAGAGAATGTTTTAATGAGGAGGTTATAATAACCCTGTGAACTGTGGGACCTGGAAAATACAGTCCTTCTGATTTCTCTCATGCAAAGCGACAATGATAGAAACAGAGGTGTCAGGATGACATACCTTCTGAGTCTGTGGTGTATTGTTTCTGAACTTTATGCTTACTTTGATAAGAAAAAATAATTAAGATAAAAAAATTCACAGCTAAAGAGATTTTAAACTTCTCTGTTTATATTAACTTCTTATGCAGAGCCACTAAACCTCTCTTGTACTTGAGGTTAATTTAGATTTGTGGCTTGGAGGAACAGTTCAGTAGTCATCTATAAAGTATCAATTTAGGTGGGAGAATTTTAGATAAGACATACAATTATCTTAAAGTCTGATTTCACAACCTGTTTGGGGAGAAGAGATACTGCTAACACATCACTATGCTGTGATATCAGATTGGTGTCTATAATGAATTCTTCTCGAGGTGTATTTGTCATATATTACAATTATCATTCAGTGATGGATATATTTAGCAAGTGAGCGGTTACTCCAAGAAGATTAAGGCTAAAGATGTAGAACAAGGATAGGAAAAAAGGGCTGATCATGCAGAAATGCTGAGAGTTCTGTAAAGGAATAAAAATGTAACAGAACATTTTTAATCTTTCTGTTAAAAAGTATGATATCCCTGTATTTAACTGAATGGAATTTTTTAAGTACTAAGTAAAGTCTTCCACAGGAACTTTGCTATGAGCTTGTCCTTTCTTATGCAGTTTGGATTTGAAAGTACAAATGTCTTTTTCATCAGCTATCAAATCTTCTTTTCTGTGTCTATTCATGACTGGACTAGCCTGTAATATGCTGGGTGGACTTTGTTCAGGAAGATCAAAATTCCATAACTTTCTGGGAACACTGATGAAAACTTTCCTTCTCATGAACATGCCTTATTTCCGTCTCAGGCCTTATTGACACTGTCCCAGTTAAAGGCAGTCAATACCACTATGCACTGCTACAAATACAGCCTGTTTCCCAAGCATATGAGAAAATAAATTTTAGGACAAACATCTATGGAAGTTAATACTCCTCTTCCCAGTCCCTATGCTGATCAAGCAATGAATAATGTGACATATTTCTTTCCAGTATGAAAGCTGCTTATGTCATCATTGGGCATCCAGCTGTGGTGGTACATGAAAGCTCTTAATATAGCACTTTTTAAAAACTACATTTTAGAGCTGGATAAAAACATAAAGGCTCATCCTTTTTTATCGTATCTTCCTGTTTGAGAAGGCCTATGTTGGAAATATTGCATTTTATTTTTGGCAGGGCTTAATTTAGACAGATAACTGTAGTGACATCTACTCTATCCAGATGAAGGTAGTTTGACAGTTGCATGCATGCTTGATAACTTTGTAGGGACAAAGCAAGAGATATCGGGTATTCTACAACAAATAATAGCTTGTATTTCTTTGTAATTTTTTTCCATTGTGTTTTTAAGTGAAACATAACATTTGTATTCAGGGAGTTTTTAGCTAAATTTTTCTGAGATTACCCATCCTATCCTCTTCTGTATCTGTCCATATGACATTTAAAGACAAAGACTAGATGCTCTCTTTAAAGGAAATTTAAAATAAGCATAATATCTTTTTTTTTCCCCTAAATATTAAAAATACGTTGAATACTCTGGTACCACCACAGATTACGTCTACTGTTTCCAGCTTTCTTCATATAGTCTAACTAAAGTCCTTCTGTCTCACTTGGTCTTCTTCATGTCCCTATACAGCTGTTAATAACTCCAGGCCTAGGCTCCCTTTTAACCCTTCCTTCAGTCCTAATAGTGTTACTATTCTCAGACCAAACAAAGTAAACTAACTGCTAAACTTCTCTACGACCCTGTAACAAAGGTTCAAGATTGCCTCGGACTACTTTCCAGACAACCTATAGCTAACAAATACAGTAGAAAAATCCATGGGCTTAATGTGACTGCAAGTATTTTTCCTCTTCTTCAGTGTCTCCCTTGGGCACAGTCTATGCTTTGCCCTTACAAGGTGTAACTGCAGTTGGAACAGCTCTATTAGCAGAGCTGGAAGATGGGTATGGTGCTGCAGTGGAATTGCAGAGGTGACTGCAGAGAAACAGATCTGTGGACCTGCTAACATGTGTTAGCTCAGATGTACCAGGAGGTCTTATTTGTAGGTGATGAATGATGCTGTTGTAGCCAATGACTTTTGTGAGATACGTGCTCTTGGTTTGGTTCTAGTCATAGAGTTTATTTATAAAGCAAAGTAAAAGAATCCTTCATCAGCTTAAAGAATATTCAGTATTCTTATATTAAGTATCCTTCAGACACTTAGAGAATTACAAGCCATATCACCTTGCATTGTAGTCAGGTGGCATTTCTCCCTTTTTAACTCTTATTAGATCATTAACTTGACAGAAGAGACAATGAATATGGCAAGGAAATATCAAAAACCAAAACAGTATACAAATGGGGATTAAAAACTAAAAAAGGAACATTTTATAAATATATAAAAACTGACATTAAAAAATAGAATACTTAGAAGACATCTTTTTCCTCATTTCTTCCAATACTGTTGCTATTGTGGGCTTGATGAGCCGAGAAAAAGTTGAAGTATTTGTTTACCCTTAGATTATGATTATCTTCATTAAAACTGTACCTAGATTATATGAAAAGAATAAGGAGATGCTTAAAAATATATTTAAATGCTTTATCGGCTTTAAGCCATAAATCTTTGGTCTTTTCAAAAATCAAAGCTTGCAGCAAGCTGTGTAATCTCTTATGAGAAAAAATTTTTAAACTCGATTTCCACAAGGTCACCCTATCTCAAAAAAAAAAAAAAAAGCCCTAGGAAAAAAAATTATAAAGGTGGGAAAAAAGCGTAAGATCACTAGACAAAATATTAAATAGTTAAAGCTTTTTGGCTTAGAAAATACTGAGTGGGGAAAGTCCAGTTTTGAAGGATTTTTGAAGGTTGCAGAGAAGATGAATGCTCTGTATTTCTAACTTTTTAAAGCTAAAATACAGCAACCATTAACAGAATGCATAGGATCAGCCTATTAAACTAGAATAAGATTGTGAACTCAGTTACAGGCATGAAGCTGTTTATACTATTTGATGGTCTTCTCCAGTTTTAGGTTGTCCCAGGTTCCATACAGACTATTCTTGCACACTGTTCAGGGACTCGCCTTTACATGGGCTGTGTCCCACCCTGTACCTGATCTCTGTGGAGGCCGGTGGGCCCATAGTACAAGAGACTAAGAGGGTCCATTGGTGGGACCGTCCCTAGGGATAGAAATCCTCCCCCAGTTAGGGAGAACAACAAGGCCTCTCCCAGGGTGCTTTGTTGTGTTACATTAATGTACCCCAGTTCTGCTTTCCTGGTTGACCCACTGGTCTCCTGCCCCTTTATACCTTATATGTGCCTGCCCTAGAAAGTTCTCCTGTCTCCATTCTCCCACTGGCCCTTTTTCTTTTGCCACTCCCTCAGTGTTCCCCCATTGGCTCCCACACCCTAGCCCCGCCTATGCACCACCTTCATGCCCTCAGACTATTGGTCCCTGATGCTCTCTCCACCCCTATTGGCCCCATACATAACCCTGGACCGTCCTATGTTTTTTGTCTTTGCCCCTGGACACCTTCACACATGACTAGAATAAACCTTTCCTGTGGAACCCCATACAAAGATCCTTCCTGTCTCTTTGCCGTTGACTTATCGAAGAAGTCATCTGGCGTGTGTGTGTGCATGAGTGTGTTGGCCTTGCCGAACGGCTTCCTGACTTGCCTGGAGACACTTTTGGAAGGTCACGGCACCCCACTATCCAGAGCACCCCGCCACAGCAGATCTCAGCTGGAGGGTTTGTTTTGAAACATTTTGCCTACCTTTCTTGTTGTATTGTTAGCGTTTGGAAAACATATAACCACACAAAGCAATTATATGCCGGTGCTTTATTGGAACGCGTGGGGGCACAGGGACAGCAGAAAGCCCAAATCAGGTGCCCGCTGGATACATGGAAGCTTGCGATTTTATATCTTTATGTTATGCATATTGATAATACATGTTAATTAACACACTCCCCCTAACTACCAAGTCCCTCACCATAGTTACCATCACAAGATNTCACACCTGGGGAAGGGTGGTGAATATCCTCTGTTTTGTGTTGTAGAGCACCACAGTATTGAGCTTCTTTAGCATTGTACAGTCCAGACTTTACCTTACAGATTTTGAACCAAGCTAACATAAGAACAGTTGTCTTAGTGTCATGGGGGACCACTTGTTCATAAGGTACAAGTTGTGTTATGGTGTAGGGATGTGACCAAGCTACTCATGAGGCTAAGGGGCTAAACCACGATATTTGGCTTCAAGTGTAAGTTTCTGACCTTACTGAAACCAAATATTGCAAAGAAAAGAAGTAAATATGTGTTCAAGGAGGAATTAGATAATTATATAAGTATGAGAAAAGCAACGGTTGAGATTGAACTTTCATTGTGGAATCCCCTAAACACATATCGGTTGGAAGAGAGAAGATATTTCAAAGGAAATGTCTCTACAAGAAAATGTTCCATGGCAAGTGTTTGAGACACGGGCAGGGACCTCTGATCTGACCTAATGATGTTAGACATAAGTATCAGTGAATGTCAAATAAAAAAGCTATTTCTGATCTCTCTCTTTAAAACTTCCTCATTTTTTTTAATTCCTTTTTGAATGTGTAGAATTCACGTGAACTTTGTGTTTTTTGAGTTTTACTTTACTTCATTCACAAACTCTCAGATCAAGTCATGCTTTAATTTCTTTGAACACATTTTTTCTGCCAACTCAATATTGTAAGAAGTTCCTATTGCTTTTTTTTTGTGCCAAGAAAGTTACTGAAAATAATACCTTAACTATCAAATACCCTGTTCCTTACAAGATGCATTTAAGCTAATGATTACTGAAGATCTATCCTACTTCAGTGGTTTATTAAATTATTTTTTAAATTATTATTATTTATTTTATTTTTCTTTATTCTTTGTGGTGTAGCCTTTTGGGCACAGATTTGCTACTCTCCATCACAAGGTACATTTATTCTGCTTTACACTTGGCATCTCACAGTCTAAGAATCACATTTTTTCCCCTTGAAAAGCTTTTCATTTGCACGATTGCTACAGCCCATTACTGTGGTCTTCCATCATGTCACATGACAGTCTGTATGGTACTGTGTGGAAAAAAGCTGTTCTGTTTTGAAATACCAAGAATTCTTTTTACACTAGCTCTAAAATGTTTGCAATGCCTCAAATTTTAACCCAAGCAAATCTTACAAACAACATAAAAGCCTTAAGACTAGGAGCAAAATTCCACATTCCATTTGCTGCATAACGCCATGATAACGCTGATTAATGTGTTATGAGTTAAGCTCTGCACAAGGTGTACATAGGCTGTACCTCTTAATCCTGTAGTTCTGGCTCCCTAATTTAGGTTGGCTTAGTGAGAGTTCTTCAGTTCAGATGTTGTGCAGACAGAAGAAAGCAAGCAAACAAACAAACAAAATCCCAAACCCCTCAACTGTCACACAAGTTTTCAAGGAGAAATATGATGTTAGAAGTTAGATTGAGAAGTGAGACTGGGCAAGGTCTTAACCGAACAACTTGCTCAATGGTTTTTGATTGTGATATTGGATAAATATCTTGATAGTCACATTTGATAATGGATTTTTTGCTGAAATTTTTAAATTTAATGGGTTAGATTCTCTATTGATATTACAGAATCATGGGATGCTTGAGGTTGACTTTGGTGGTCATCTGATCCAATGCACCTGCTCAAGCAGAGGAGTGGGCTGTCCAGGATGATGCCCAGACACTTTGGAATATTTCCAAGAATGAAGACTTCACAGCTTCCTTGGGCAACATGTGCCACTGCTTTGTCACCCTCACATTATGAAAGTGTTTCATTATGTTCTGATGTAACCTCCTGTTTTTCAATTTGTGCTCATTGCGTCTTGTTCTTGAGGCAACTTGTCCAGACCTTGGTTCTGTTTTCTTTACTGCCTCCCTTCAGATACTTCTACACATCGGTGGGTTTTCCTCTGAGCCTTCTTTTCAGACTGAGCAGTCCTCTCCCTCAGTCATTCCTCATATGAGACAGGCTGCAGCCCCTTAATCATCTTCGTGACTCTTTGCTGGCCTGTTTCCAGTAGCTCCATATCTCTCTGGCCCTGGGGAACTCAGAACTATGTATTTCTATATACTTTCTCTTCACATTTCAGTTTTGCTGAAGCTCCATGTTCATCCACACAGGCCTCCTGATATTTTGGTTTCCTGCTCATTGGGATGGATGGCTCTTGAGCTTGGAGGAGGAGATTTTGAATACAAATTAGCTTTCTTAGCCTCCTTTCCTCTCCAGTGTCAATGGTCCATGTTTATTTCATGGTCATGCTTATTTCATACAATGTTTATTTCAAAGTTTACGTCATCCATGCTTATTTAACCCATCAGGTGATCCATGTTTACTTCATGAACATAATCCTGTTAAAGTATCTGTCTTCCTATTTTCTGAAGTTACATTGTATTTTTTCAATAATAGCATTTAATTACTTTATTTCTGGGTAACAGGTAATTAAGTAAGAAAGGACTATTGCCTATATAAAATTTGTATTTTGTTAAAACTTCCTCTTCTTTCTGTTATTCACACTGCATACATGTTTTAAAGAGGAGCCCAGTGATTCATACAGAACTAATTAGTGGTTTAATACCACACGAAAATCTATAGAGAGACCTGAAATTTACACCACTGTACAACAGATCTGAATTTGGCTTTTGGTATTTGTCATAAAGAGCAAGTCAAATGGCAGCCTCACACCAACCTAATCTAAAGATAAAAAGCATTCATTCCAGTCCATAATTTCAATACTAAAGCAGTGCATGGGGAAAGGTCATCACAATTAAAGGCATAATGTAACACTGAAGCTCTGAACAAGTGTTTGTGCTGCTTCTCTATCTCAAGATTTATGTGATTGACTCTTAATTGGAGACCTAGGGTTTCATTTCACAGCTTGGGCAGACAGGCTATTAGATCTCAAATGAACAGGGAGAAAATAGCAATACTTTGTGTGCATGTAATAGAGAATTAAGATACTTTTCGACCTTCTGTGATGATTAATTTAAGAAAAAAGAAGTTTAAAATGCAGAAATTCAGTATATTTGGTATAAGAATTGTGTATTACTTTATGATGGCAAACGGGACAAAACTCATTGTTTAACACATGTCCACACTGCCACATATGAGCCTTATAGGAATGTGGGGATGGACAGGGGACACTGGCATTTCAGCAAAGTGATGGCCCTTTCTCGCTGGTTTTTGAATACAAAATAGCTGTCCAATAAAAAATTTTATTGTGGATTTAAGCTTCTTTGGATACCACCAAATGTGGAAATATAAATTATTGCTTAGCTATACTTGGTAATTAATGTAAGGCTGGATGACAGGATGTCATTGGTCTGCCAAAACTGTGCGACTGGGAACCTTCAATCCAGCTGCCTATATCCTACCATCCAAAGCCCAGCAAGGTGAATTATGATGGGAACCAAACTGGTGGATATCACAAATCTCCACAAGGCCTTTCTGGATTGCTTTCCTCTCTATCCATGTTGGTGAGAAAAGATTCTTACTTTGCAGAGTGAAGACTGCCTTTGCAACTATGTTGATTGTACTGTACAATAAAAGCATAAATAAATCTTACCACATTGTGACATACTGTGACGTTGTACAAGGTTTTTTGTCTCCTTTTTTTCTTTCTTTTTATTTTTTTTCCTGCAAGAAAGTTGATTTCATTCATAAGGAGCCTGATTATGAGACATAATATGTACAATCTCAGAATGATTTTTCCAAATTTATGGTAAAAGGAAAAAAATACCAGCAGCTCCAGACTACATCTGTTGTAATGTAATGAGGCCCTCACAAATCAGGCGGCCTGGGGCAAATGGCTTATTTTTCTTGCTTCTTTCATATGTAAGTAACTTCTTTCAGCTCAATAACTGAGCTTCTGGGCTTTTACTTTTAATGCTTTTCATTTGGTTTCTGAGGCTTCTATTTTCTTTTAGCATATTCCAAGGCCAATAAGATAACAACTTTCAGAAACGTAATGAGCAAACTTCTCAGCTTTGCATTTGCTGAACTGCAGTTGGGGATGCTCAACAGAATATTAAACTGGAGAGTTATTATTCCACTGTATCATCTCCACTCTTCAGATGAGACACACAGGCACAAAAAAAAGGCATATCAATGTGGCAACTGAACTGTGGGTGGATAAGCATAGCTAGATAGTGTGCAGCTGAAATCTAAATCCATCAATCAAGTAAAATTAAAACCATAGTCAGCACCTTGTGTCATAATCTCTGTGAAGAGATAATCAAACCATTTGCTTCAGGTGGGAAGAAGACAAGTGTGCTTAAACAATCTTGTGCTATTGATCCAGTGCAATTCTGAAAACAGCCCCTGCAGTGTAATCTCTAAAGTTTGACAGATTGCATTAGTAGATACACTGAGATCAGTGAGATTACTTTCCACATCAGTTAAATAACATAAATAAAAGATAAAATAATATCATTCTTTAAAGTGGGAAAATCATAAATTAGAAAATACGAAGAGAGTATGCATATGCCTTCCATCAGTGAAATATCTGAATACAAAACCATTTTGAGTATAGGAAGCTCACATATTTAGGTAGAATAATGCTTGGCAGATGTGGAAACTGAGGCCCAAAGATCCTCATCATGCCATGTAGCCTCTCAGAATGCCTGCATCAAAAAACTGAACTGACTTGCTCAGGGTATACAATTATTTTTTCCAATAACCCCTTACTGACAGGAACAAGGAAATTATAAGGCATATTGCAATTTCTGATCATTTTTAAGATAATATTAGCAAGCAAAAATCTTTAATACTTAATTTCGTGTTTAAGTGAAAACATCAATAAAATGAACTCATGAAAAATTCAGCAACTAGCTGCATGTATAGACACTCACATATCTCTGGGTTAAAATATGGATTGCAAGTAGACTGGGAAAAATGATGCCACACACAGTTCTACTGAGTTACCTTGCTATATGAATGGTACAATTTGACAGAGCTTGGATAATTTTTTGTAGAACTCTGCTGCTTTATACAAGAAGAAAAATTGACTTTTCAACTTCACTGACTTTATATTTTATTTATTCACTGACTTAATTTATATCACCAAGTTCACAGCATCACTGGACTTTCAAAGTTGAAACTCTAATAAAAACTATTCACTTTCATATTCTGTGCATTTGCAGCCATAGAGAACAGCAGTTAAAGATTTTTTTTCTTATTGCAGTTACTTTATGTAGGCTTTTATTATGTATGACAATATCTTGAAGGGATAAATCAGTAAAATTTAATTTGGTCATTCATGACTGTAAGGGAAAGAATACCTGAAGTTAAGTGTTTCTTCCAGCTTCATAAACTAAATGGACTTTGGTTTTCATCTGAATAAAAACTGATTTCCATTTCACCTCCTTATTTTAGAGACAGCATGGAATGAAGTTCAGACAACCTCCCTTTTAAATTACACCGTAACTGTGTTTGTTTGAACTATTAGTAAACACTGAAACAGATGAAACTGAAAGAGAACTGGGACATTAAATAGTTTAAAAATGGCCCAACCTTCGTGCCACTGTTGAAATTATTGCTATATTCTTCAAATCCCATATCCTTCCACCTTCCTAGTTTCCCTTCCAAATGTTTGATTTTAAACAGTTGCATATTTGACCTAGAGGAAGGGGACTATATGACCACAAGCTTCATTAGTGCTTTCATTATGTGGCAAATTCATCACAATGTTTACAGCCACTGTAGGCTGCCTCCCCATGGGCCTGATCTGAGGGAGAAGAAAAATTCTGTGCTGTGACTCCAGAGCATGTACCAGACCCAAATCATCTTGGGTTGCCTGTGATTAAGAAGAAAGAGAAAACCATTGAAAGTCTGAGCCATGCTCGAGGAGGTACTCAGTGCCAGGGGAGGCTGTGTGAGGAATTTGTTGCAGAAAGCCTTGGAGCTGGGCATGGGAGGATGCTTGTCCAGCTGCCTGCAGATACGGTCCTTGGGACACAGAAATCCCTGGAGCAGCTGTGGGGAAGCACCATGTTTCCTGATGCTGCTTTTTACTTGCCATTTTCACGCTTGCTGATACTGAGGAGCTGTTTAAATCCTCATTCTGTATTTCACAAGAATGCACTTACAAGGAGACTTTCCTTGTGATGGGTGTACTGGAAACCAGCACTGAAGATTTCTATTAATTTAAATATTTCTACGATGCCATTTTACTTACTATCTTTCTCTTACAGTGCCAAGCTCTTATTTCTGTCACTTTAACTATTTTCTGCATTTGTCAAGCCATATGCCTTCTCTTAAGTCATCACATTAAAAAATTTCCTCTGTAAAGATATATTTGTCTTCTATATTTGGCAAAATAACTGAGGATGAACATGTATGGTAAACACAGAGAAGATTCTAAGATCACATCGTCATGGGAAAAACTAAGCTTTTCTCTTGGGTTTTGCTATCAAACAGATGAAAATTAAGTAAACTGAGAGATCATTTTAGTCCTTGAAAATGTATTAGTTAGAATGGGCAGAATAAAGACGGCACAAGAAACATTCTGCATGGGAGATTTCACAGTACACTGATCATCCAGAGTCCTGTCCTTGATTCTCTATGAACAGGCCAAAAGGTTTTGCATACTAATGCCGTTTTTTTCCTTATGACAGAATGATTTTCTCCAGGCAGTGATCAGTCATGTCTTCCATGTTCGGATTTTCCATGAATTGTACTCTGAAACATATTAAACAGGATTGCTACTAATGTTTGTTTTCTTCCAATTTCAAATGCAATTATTTCAGTTTGTTGTGGACATTTTGTCAATACGGTTATGTGGAAGTCCTGCTAAAACCTCTAGTATACCTTTGTAATTGAATCAGATCATGTCAGTTTGCAAGGAGAAACTTCTGCCCATTTTGGTGGTGAAAACTGCTTAAAAATTGCTCGTATGACAAGCCAATGGAAAATAATATTAATGAATTAATTAAGCAGCCAATTAAGCTTTCTTAGGAGAGGAACAGAGGGTGAAGTTTCTTTTCAGGTTTTCTAAGACTAGATCTGAATATCTGCTGTAATAGAATACGAGAGTGGATAGATCATTCTCTGTAGTATCTTTTAGCTGGCCTGTGGTGCTCTATCACTCCTTTAACTAGAATAACTTTGCATAATGTGCTAACTCTAGCAAAATACTGAATTCTGTAAAAATAGCCTTACCTTGAATTGCTGAATGCAAGGTTATATAAGTTTTTAAGTATGGGATAATTATTCTACCACAAGATCATCAGTGGCCACATGTGCTTCACGTAAGTGAATGGCAAGATATAAATTCACTGTGTTAAGAAAAAGTCTCTAACGAGCTCCTAAAATTTTAATACCTGAACAGAAAATGTGCATTGCACACACATCAGCTAAGGACAAAACTGCTATACTTGGTATCAAGAAAATCTTCAAAAGAAGAGGAAAGTGAGAACATGTGAAATAATTGGCTAATTCCCTGACAAATTTCAATACATAACTATCAGTGGGGTGAAAGGAGTCCCCTTCCCCTCAAACTTCTGCTGTTGCAACAGCTCATAGCCAAGAGTAACTTGGCCACACAACCTCACAAGGAGTTTGCCTTAGGGAAATTCATCATTTAACAGAGAGGGAGGGAGAATATATCTATATCTAGCTATATCTATATCTAATCTATATCTATATCTATATCTATATCTATATATCTATATCTATATCATCTATATCTATGTCTATATCTATATCTATATCTATATCTATATCTATATCTATCTACATATGAAAAATCAGAAGGAGCACAAAGGATGTGATCATTCAACAAAACTAAACTTGCTGCTTTGCCTGTTTACAATGGGACTCTGTTTTTTATTCAGTCACAATCTGCACAGCAAGTAACATATGGGCTGGGGGCAAGGGGGCATCATTTGGCATCTACTGACTAATTTGATATATAGCACATTTTTTTCCATCTTTTCAATACATATGATTTTGAAAATTATTTGAAAATTAATGGGTGGATAACTGACCCATTTCTTTTTGTGTTGCAAAACATGCAGTTTACCGCACCTGACTGGGAACAAGGAAAGCATTAAATAATTGCAAAATTCTTAAGGGTACACTTTCAACTTGGTAATCAGAAAGGAATCCTATCAATCAATTACATTTTCTGCTAGAATGCTCTAAAGTTATAGGAAAAAAGCTAGAGAAAAGACTTGAAAAATGGCAAAATCTTCTAAGTACCTGTCTGATTCGTATTGACCAATGTCACTGCACTTAGGCATCTTCAGGTTGTGAAAACTGCCTGGACCATTTTGTCAATCTGAAGAAAATCTAGTTCAGCTCCAGAAGGAACAGAAGTTTGGAACTGAATTAGAGTTAAATTTTTGTAGGGAATATATTTAGAAAAATTACACAAATAAAAACATTTTTAATTAAAAATTTTGTACAAATTTATTTTCAAAAATTCCAATTTTCTGACAATTTCAAAAAGCTATGAGTATTTATTCATTATTTTAAAATAGGTTATTTTCTAGTGCAATAACAGCAAAAACATTCTTGAAGTTTTAGTTAGGTCAGGTCAGGACAAGTTTCTAGTAATACTTAGTCATGACAATGAAAGTGCAATTTGCTCATTGTGTGTTAGCCCTGGAATTAAATGTGATGCTCAAAATACACATAAAAATATGAATGAAGGGTTACTCTTTCAAACAAAACATCTATGTTCTTTTTAATGTTTTGTTCTTCTGTACGTAAGTGTTTTCACAAAATGGTATTTGATCTGTGGTATACATGTAACATAGAAAGGAAAACTAAAGGTGAAAAATTATCAGAATCAGCTATTGTGTTAACATAATTTAAAAATAAAACTAGTTCTAGTGTCCACACATAATCCTCCCACTCTTGTTAATACAGTACATTCCTTAGGCAGAAAGAATGATTCCATAAGGTTTTATCACCAAGTTGTTAATCTGACCTTCAGCTCACAGATTCTTTCATAAGTATTTTATTTTATTCCTTGCTAAATGTTTTAGAGCCCTAAATAATTACCTTCTCATCTAAATTTTAAATATGTATGACTATTTTTATATGTACCTGCATCTACTGGCTGAAATAAACATGAAAATAATATATGGGGCTTTTGTCATTAATTCTGACTACAATTTTTTGTGAACTTTTGTCATTTTAACAATAGTGAAAGCACAAACAGTAGCATCTGCCAGAGAATATTGTGAGTGGCAACACACGTCAAGTAGCAGACAAGTGTGGAAGAAATCTTAGCAGTCCAGAATTACATTTTTACATAATAATCTCACTTTGTTA
>WEIT01037815.1:38976-56806 GCA_013389985.1 Dryoscopus gambensis
TCCCCTTTCTAGACAGTTGTCTTGGTTTGAAAAGGACAGATGTCTATTAAGGGAAGGCAGGAGCCTCCCTTGGAATGGAAGATGCAACCCCCTTCCCTCCGAATTATTATAATTTTGAAATCAAGGGCTTTCAGGCAAAGATATGGGGAATAGGAATAACAGTTTTTTTACTAATATCTATCTATACATATATATATATATATATATATATGTATAGATAGATATTAGTAAAAAAACTGTTATTCCTATTCCCCATATCTTTGCCTGAAAGCCCTTGATTTCAAAATTATAATAATTCGGAGGGAAGGGGGTTGCATCTTCCATTCCAAGGGAGGCTCCTGCCTTCCCTTAATAGACATCTGTCCTTTTCAAACCAAGACAACTGTCTAGAAAGGGGAGTAGCTGAAGTGACAAAATCTGATGGGAAGCCCTTGAAATTGAAGTTGTTCAAAGCTGCAAAAAATGCATGCTAACTGCAGCAGTGTTTCATAAGCAGCAGGCCAAGTCCTGACTGTACTGAATACCTGATAAAAATAGCATGGAATGTGCACCTTGGTGTAGAAAAATGTAAAGTAACATAATTATGAGGAATGATCCTTAACTTAGGTATGCAATCTTGGTTTACTCGTACTAATAGAGTGAATGCTAGCACCAAATCCTGTGGAAATCATTGTCTCAGAGCTTAGTGCAGTCAAAAAACAAAGAAAATGTTAAGCAGTGTTGGAAAACTATAGAGAGCAACCCAAAAACTGTATCTTGATAGTATAATCTAATGTTTGCTGTATATTTGCAAAATCAAGGTGAAAAAAGAAGTACTTCAACATTTTCTTGTAAGGCATTAATAATAATGACAGCAATACTTTGAAGTCAGCTTCTTATATTAAGGCCGCCTGAAAGATCATCAACTGCTAAGGTATCATAATAGGTGTTGATAGTCCTTGCTAATTAAAATAAACACTTGTTTTTAGTCTCTAGAATATTAGCTTTGCAACTAATAATAAACTCTCAGTTAGGTCCCCAGTTATACACAAATGGATGTTCAGTTTTGTCTCCTAAACCTTTTGGGTTTTGCTTTGTTTTTGTGAGGTTATTTTTAAGTGTGGGTTTTTTTGGTGTTGTTTTTTGTTTTTATTTCCCCCTCCCCTACATTTTCCTTCCTGGATGCAACACAGTAGGAGACACAGCAACTGGAGCTGTTGAAACCAAGACACTGCAAAATAATTGTAAATGCATTAGTGCCAGAAATTCTTTAAGACCAATTAATGGGGAAATTCACTAAAAGCTCCATTATGTCTTTAAAAGAGCTTTACACGCTTATGTCATGCAGCTCATAAATAACAGGGATCTAAAAGGAAATCCCTTTGTAAATTGTTCTTCAGACTTTGTAAGAGTAGATGCCAGTCATGAAGCTATTTAAACATAAGTTTATGTTCAGAATAAAAGCACCACTGAATGAATCATGATCTCATTTTGGAAATTACTGTGGGTGGAAATGGAAGACTTTGGCCAGACTGGTTATGTTACAGACACATAGGGGAACTGAGAAGATTTGAGTTAAACAAATTTATTGGTGATTTGAAGTTCCTGTTAAAGTCAGACACATTGGGCAAAATATGAAATGGAGTCCACAAGTACATACATAAAGTCAGGTACATAAATGACAAAAATCAGAAAGAATGTAATTAGAATAATAATCTATTCTTGCCTTACTAGCAGTCAGTCAAGAAAATACATAATATAATAAACTAACTGGATTAGAAGTCAAGTAGCATGAAGCCAGCCTGGTAAAACTGTACCTACAGAGTGACGGGTGAGGCATCGTTGCAGGAATGAGGGAGCATTTGAGAAGTCAGGCTACTCAGAAAACAGGCTGCATTGATTGTGTTAGCATTTGACGTCAATTTGAATTACCTCATTGTATATGTTTCTGATCAAGAGTGATAATTTCAATAAGGCCTAAACTGACTCTCACTGTGTTTGAGATAGCGTGGGGGGGAACTGACATGTAATTTTTGTTGTGTTTTTGGTCTGGTGTTTTGTCTCAGTATAATCTTAAACAGTCTTAAACAATCTTTGTGAACTGCTATCTGATGATATTTACTATTAACTATCAAGAAGGTATAACAATAGCTAACCTAAGGAAACTATCTGGGGTTTATCTTATTTAAGCAGTTTTTCACAGTGTCCGTGCCAGCTAGACAAGAAACCTTACCAAGAACAGCTGCAAGATAATCAGATGCAGCAAACCTTATCAGGAATGTGTTAACATGTTGTGATGGGGAACTGCAGCATCTTTTTTTTACCGCCTTCCTAATGTGAAATTATAACTTGAATTTTCTGTAGGTGTTACAACACTTTCAAAGATCACAATTCAGATGTCAGAGAACAAGACACAGGACCTTTATCACCACTGGTCCCCTTTACCAGGCGTATATACATATCCTGTGTGCATATGCTAGATATAAATGTAAAAATTTAGGAGGTGCTTTCACTGAAATATGGGTTATATTCAATTGCACGCTGGTTGTTTTTTCACTTCCTGTTCTTTGGGAATGCTCCTAGAGAGCAAGGCAATAATTTTCCCTGAGAAAAGGAAATGGAGCAAAAAACCTGCTGAAATTGTATAAATTCAACAGTGTGGTTACTGTCCCCAGCTTTGCAGTGGTTCCATTTTAGCCTTTGGGTGTCAGGCTTTCATTTCATACTACAGAACACTTCCTGAATTCCTGGAGTTTCATTTCTTCTGCATCTGTAACATTTTTCCCCTGTCTTTTTCTTCCATTTTTCTCCCCTTGCTCCTTAGTGCCATGCTCTAGAAAGTATATTTAAGTTGAATTTATGCTGAAGAAATCCCAGCAGGAATATCAGGCAGCAGCATCGTTTTCATCTCATTGCTCCTTCAACAGACAGCCCCAACTCTGTTTTGCTAATTTTGACAGAGAAAGTGTTTCAAATAGAATTAATGAAAGGCATCTGGTCTCACTGTGGTCAGTACCTTCTTGGATGGTGGCATGGGAGGATGTTTCTCTTATGGAATTAATGAGACAACTTTCTCTGTCGATGAAGAAACAGAAGAGCAGCAAACCTTTCATGCTTGTTGTAATACTCTTTCTTCTTTATGTTTGTAGGCACCATTAATGACAGAAGGTCTTTGGAGAAACATTCTCCTAATGTCATCTTGTTCACAACACACAGAGCAGTAGCAGGTGGTGATAATCATATATAACCTCTGTCAAGTTGACATAGACCTACAGAATCTGATGGAACATCAGCTATAAGTGTATCTGCAGATGGCTTTCTCTAATAAAAAGCTTTTCATCTTAAATGCAGGTTAGAAGTTGCAGAAAATTAGCCATGGTACAAATTACTTTCAAAGAAGATATAATACAAACTTAAAGCCTTACAACTAGTTTTTGATGGAAGAATTTTCAATTATTTATTTAATTATTACATATACATAAACATGTACATGTAATAAAGAAATTTAAAAATCTGTAATAAATTAGCTGTTGAATAATGTCAGTTAATTATCATTGCACTCAACATTTTATTTTTTTACTGCTTAAAATTATGTGAGTAAAAGTTACTGTGATTAAATTGCAAGATTGTTTTTAACGTAATATTGCGTAACAAAATTGCAATTTCTGATTTCCCATGGAAATCCAGCAGATCTGGGAACTTTGCACTGTATCTTGTTTCTTTACCCAAGAGCTAATGATCTGAAAAATGTGGTGCAATCGGAAGCAAAACTATTCACAAATTTGTACTAAGACACTCATAATAAAGTTCCAGCCCTAACTAGGAGCATGTGGCTGCCAAATATCAATACAGGATTAGGGGACTTGGCTTCTATTCCTTTTGCAATGAAGGACTCAAACCCTTCCAACTCCTGAGAGGTGTAATAAGTGTTGTATTGAGACAGCTGTCTTCTTCCATTGCTTCTGTTATTCTATTCCATTTTACATTTCATAATAAAATATTGATCAGAGCATTAAAGTTGCTATATAGCCTGATAATTAGGACAGTAATCTGAATCCTATTTCCTGTGCCAGCTGGTATTTCAGTATAAAGGCATCCATCAGCTTGGATTCAAATCCCTGTTTTAAATCAGGTGGTGTCCTAACCTACTAAACCATAGAGACAGACTATTTTAGCTCAATGAATATTTCATTATGTCCAAAGTGAAGAGATGGAGAGCAGCATTCGCTGGGAAGCTGGGAATTATCATGGTTGCTGAAGAGCCAGGGCAGCAATTGTTAAACTTTCAGTTTCCAGGCTCCTAAATCGACATGAGCCCATCTGTTGACCTATGAATTTGAAAATCCTGGAAGCCTTCAGGCAAGTTGTAAAGGAGACAGACTCCAAGGTTCTTTGTCCTCTCACCTGTTAATTTATTCGTTAATCGGGTGCTAAAGAACTCAGCAGGTACCTTGGCATGTGATTAAAGGGTTTTGAAACATTTTTGGCATGAGCAGATTCATCAAAATCCTATTTGTCTTCTAGCACAATTTCACCATGATCTTTGAAAAATATTTTTCTTTCACTGGTTCATCATCCTTCAAAAGAAAAAGCAGAATTGTTTGTATTTCCCAAACAGCTAAATGTTTACTTTTCAGGCTTAATTCATTACATGTAGTGTAGCCAGACCACTCATGACACACACTGAAGGGGAGCTCTCTATAGAGGAACATGACAGACTGTATCACTGGCTTCTAATACATGTAAGCTTTTGTGAAGATCATGTTTCTGATATTTGTGTAAAGTCGGATGCCAGGATCTTATTGCTTGGAGTGGGAGGATAAGATGATCCGATCAGTGTGCCAAGTTCCTGTAACTCATCACTTTCCATTCTCCACAAAGTGGCATTCCCCTAATCTGTCTGCCAAAAGCTGGTTTCTGTTTCACAGTCCCAAGGATGGTGTAAAATCTCACTTACTTATTACCTTCCTGTTAGGCTAAGTACTGCAAAACCTGTTTCTGATTTGCACTTAGTTTGAAGTGGTGGTCAGCTACTAATAAACTCTCTTTCTCACTCTCCTTCTCTCTTATTCCACACCTGCCCTCTCCCGGTCCCCCTCTCATTCCCCCAGCCCTATTCCCCAGCCCAGTTTGGGCATACTTCCAAGTGTCAGCAAAAACTGGGTCCCCAGCCACACACAATAGGCAGTGCCTGCTGTGTTTCATTTTTTTTTCAGATGGATTGAAATACAAGACACAGAAAGGGTACTGTCTGGAGTCAAACTTGCTCAAAAAGGTATGTCAGTATATTAAACTGTGTTATTTCTGTGATATTGGCACTTAGATTCATGTGATATTCACACATAAGACTTCAGTAACTTTGGAAAAATCCACACAGATTGCAAGTTGTGCCTGGAACAAGCAGGTGTAATCCTGGAAAGATAAATTTAATCCATTTGCTAGCACTGATTCCTTTAGCATTTTATCAAAATCCCTGTTGTAGCAACGGTCTTATTCTGTTTTTTCCATTCTGCTTAACCAGCAGATGACTCAGTCTACAGACCAAGATAATGCTGTACAATTATAGCATTCAAAATGGTTTATGTGTGACTACTCGAGGCTTGTCTTCACTCTGTTTATTGGCTACCAGCACACTAAGCTAAATGCAAGTTAACAAACTCCTAAAAATACTCCAGGGATGAATCATCCCTTTCAAAAGGGTTCTGGAGAGTGTTTACCACTGTGATGGTAAGTCATGGGGTAGCAGGGAAGCCAATTTCTGTTACAGAAAGAGACAAGCTTGAGTCAGCCAAATGCTATGTTACAGTTTCTGAATGCTTTGCCTGGAAGATGGCTATTATGAGTTCGTGTTCTCAAATTTGGACAGCTAAAGGAAACAGTTAAAGAAAATTTCCCAAAGTATCTTGCAAGCCTGATTTCTGCCACTTTCCATAGGGATAGACGAATAAAGATTTCTAATTTTTTTTAAGTTACTTCCAAATCCTAGAATGACTCATCATTGCCAGAGAAAAGAGTCTGTTTGCTGGAATTTAGAAAAGTGCCTTTCAAATCTGATATTGGACAGTGTGTGTTCAAATTCATGGCATGGATGTGTGCTTGAACATTCTCTGCTACCTACAGAGCAGACCGAATTATTTTTTGAAAGGAAAATAATTACATGCTGTATTTTTTCCTTAAGAATCTGTGTGTTTGATAGATGCAGGATTTCAGATGAAGTCTTAGAAACATAAGGGTTAAATAGCAACAAAAACAACAACAATAAAATCTAGGAAAAATTAATATTAACATTTCAACCACTGGTCTGTAATAAAGACACAACAAACCATAACAAATTTATTCATCTACCAGAAGTACTTAATTTTATCCTGGTATTACGACTTTTTACTTTGATTTAATCTGATTGAACATTATTTAATGTAAATTGAAGAAATGACAAAAAACATAATTCATAGAGATCCTTCTGTTTTTTAAATAATTGTTTCACATTTACAGTTTGTTTTCTGATAAATGGCATAGCCAGGAATGCTCCAGTGTGGATTAAAGAGTTATCTCCAGTTCTGCTCCTCTGCCTTTCTCTTGGAAGTTGATATCCCCAAACACCTGAGATACCCTAAGTGGCCACAGAGCTTCATCGTGGCCTCACCTGAGTTGTGTTTTGGGCACCCTGTGGAGTGCTCAGGTGGCTTGTGCTCATTAGATATATTTAGTAGCACCTTTACATAACTCAGGCTTTAGGCTGGAAAAATAATGTCCTGAAGGTATCATTCAATAAACAGATTTTCAATTACAATTAACATAAAATCATGGCAGGTCTTCCTTATTTGCAGCTTGACAAGCTGCAAAAGAGGGATTTTTGTTACATTCCCCTGGGGAATGGTATGATCCTCCCAAGAGACCCCCACGAGCTGTAACTGTGTTAGCCTGACCCTTCCTTCCTTTCTGTATCCCATTGGCCCGGGGCCAAGAACCCACACCTACCGAACCCCAGACAAAACCCTGCTCCGCCATTGTTCTTCCTCTTTTTCCTCCGCCATCCCTGAGAATAAACATAAGGAAACTGAGCCTCTGTGAATCTCTCGCCTGGTTTCTGAAACATCTCCCCTCTGCAGCCCCCCAAGACTGGGCTGGCCTGACGAGTTGGGGGCGCCCGGGGGGGAGAGAGTTTCAGATATACTCTTCAGATAAAAGTGGAAAGTAGAGGATAAAAATGATTTTAGAAATCTTGATGCAACCAGTGGAATATATACAAGGCATCTCACAGCCCATTCCTGACACACCTGTCTGTTCATGCTTCGCCTGTCATCTGAGAAGCAACAAAGAGAAAGGCAGGGATTCACCTCAGAAAATTTGAATAAGGTTTGTGACCAGTAAGGTGAATTAAAGAGAATTTTAAAAATAAAATTTTGAAAATAGAGATAGTGTGAACGATTGTATACTCCGCCATCTTCTTCCCTGATAGAATTCCTTGTAACATTAAAATTTAAACCAAGCAAGTTTGAAATTCCTCACAGGTGACCAGTGAGATGTGTCACACAACGGCACATGGACTGGCACCTTCACCTTCACAGACCAGATATCCTGGATCCTTTGCATGGAAATTACTGACTGCTCTGATGTTAATTAGTTTTATTTCACAGTTGATGCAGGCTGCAGTTTTGCCCAGAGACCATGCTGCGTCTTAGCTCTCGGAGGTGTCTCGGAGGACCCTGATACAACCATATTCAGCAAGGATCTGTTACAGAATAACAGAACCCACATTGGCTCTCTCTCTCAGGGAGCGGGCTGCAAGCCGATGTGAAAATAGTGTTGATAAAGGCAGGAGACAGAAAGGGATCCTTTCTGAACTTCAGAACTTTACTCAAACAGGCAAAGACCAGATCTGCCCTTTACCAGCCCCTTTTGTGTGGGAGCCAAAAGAGGCGGGATAACGGATTACAACCAGTGGAGTTTGGTAAATTGTGAAGTGACGGGAGGGACATCCAACGGGACAAACTCAGGGGAGGGTTCTATTTGAATGAACAAATAAAATATCGAACTTACCAGAACTTTCCAGAGATCATACATATTCCATACAGGATATGCATAAACATAAGGATATACATAAAACTGGGTGGGGAAACCTTGAACCTATGCAAAAACAGTTCCTGAGGAGGCACTGGAAGCTGCAGTGACCAGGATGCTAGACTCCAGATCCCTGTGTGCTCATCGAGCAGGAATTAGTTGGGGTGGGGGCTGTAGCCACAGCCACATGCACAGCAACACACAGTGAAAAAGTTCAGTAAATCCTTATTTCAGAATTAAAACCTTTTTTTCCCCACAATTCTATGTTTACAGTTTATTCATACTCTCTTTGTCCCTTGACTCCTCCCTCTCACAGTTACACTTTAATAAGTAGTCTGATGTTTGCATTGGGATTGTTTTATAAATCCATAAGCAAGTAGTCTATAAAATTCTCACCTGTGTTCACACATCTCTTGTCAGAAGGAAACGTGTTACCTAAGATGTGCTGCATCCATGTTTGCAGAGGCAGATCCGGGAAACTGACTGCTGGAAAGTGTTTCTGTGAAGAGTAAATGAGGATATCTTTAGATAATCACCTGTGATTGAGACTTTGAAATGTATACCAGAAATGTTTGTAATAGTTAAACCTCCCACTTGATCCTGTGAAGATTTGGAGGAAAGGCTGCTGCTGTTAAGTGATGTGTTGCCTCACTGTGGAGGCCCTGCAAAAGTCCTTTGCAAAACCTTTGCCCTTAGGTTGATGTGACCTGCAAGCTTTTAGCTCCTGCATTTTTCTAGTTGATGCACTTGCTGTCCTCCACAGACCATACTTTGAAAGAGGTGCTGTAATGCAGCTTCACAGAGAGAGATGCAAAATAAATGAGCCTGCAGGCAGAATGCTACTTAACAGCCTTCTGGGAGCTGTTTATCAGAGCCCAGCCCTGCCTCACATCCATCCTCACCACCATCAACCCCTTGTTGCAGGGAGGGCTCAGAGCACTCACTGGAACCACTGAACAGTTGCAAACTCACCAAATAATCCAAATGCATGAGGGGCCAGGAGATGAGTGAAGACTTTCTACTTCAGAGTTCTTCCTCTCACTGTTTTACAACCAGACAAAGGCAGCAACAGCCTAAGGCCTTTTACAGGATTTAGAACCAAAGAAACCTGAAATCTCTCACTGGAAATTTGGCACACCCCAAATTGAGAGGACTAAGTGTTTATGTGGTAAACATGTAAGAGAAATAGGTATTAATGAAAAATTTATAGTGATAAATTTGTATTGATGAGCACTTGGACAAGAAGACCACTCAAAAGCTGCTTTGGTCCAGGAAAATTATTCCTGATGACTTCCACTTGCCCCTAATTCCTAATTCAAATTCTTCTAAAGAAAGAAGGACATGTATTGATGCCAATAAATATATAGAGCAAAAATAACACAAGCTTCAGGGCCCACAAGCCCACCTTCAGATTGTGTTATATTCCCTCCTCACAACTGGGAGGAATTTACATATTTCTATTTATGTACATTTGATCCTGTGAGATGGAACATGAGAATAGAAAAATCACAGAATGGTTTTGCAAACAACTCTCACTAAGGTTAAGGTTTATTGCAATAGCTAATTCACAGTTTTACACTAAATTTGCTTTCTGCTCTGCTCAAGAATGTGTGATAATATTAGAACAGTAGTCAAATAAGAGCAAAAAAAATATATTCTAGAATAAAATTATACACATCTAAAAAGTCAAACCTCAGAAAAGTGCTTGAAGAAGTCCAAACACAAATAATTGTCTTAAGTATGCATGCTTTTCTCAATTGCATATGCATTGTCTATAATTAGACCCACATAAATAACACTTTTTTTTCTCTTTGCTGGCAGCTCTAAAAACAGACCCAATCAATGAATGTACAGGCATCAAAGGGCATTTAGGATTGATTAAAACCAAAACATTTTGGTTCCAAGAAATTTCAAAATTAAATATTTTCTTTTTATTGTGAATTTTTAACAAGAACAATTAACAAAGATATGGATTTATGAAGCGCTTCAGTACAGCTGAAGATATATTTTTCTCCATGCAAACGTCTTCCTCGAAAGGCTTCTACAAATCACAAATAAGGAAGTTACAGCCTGTTTAGAAATTGCAGACAAAATGTCAGAATTCGGTTGTGTATATAATTTCCATAATTTCTACTTCTGTGCCTTTTTCCCCTACTTATCTTTAGTATTTTTTTCATCATTTTATTATTTTCAATCCTCTGTTCAGCTTCTGTCCATCCCTAGCTTATTTTACTTCAGATGCACATGTGCTAGCAGTGAAATCGGACCATTTATGCATTCAAAATCAAATAAATTTTGAATCAATATATATAAATTTTGAATAAATCGAAAAGAATAAACAGTCTTCTGTGCCTCAGTATTTCTAGTTTTGATAGAGTTGGCACTGCTGGGATCTGTATTCGTTTATATTTTCAATACTTTTCAAGAATTAGTCACCTATTTGACCTCCTAGGAGTGGGAATAGCTACACAAACAAAGGGAAGAGAAAACCTTGCTTGGACTGTCGGACTAAGCAGACGTGACAAGGAAATCGCTAGACTAGGCTCATACATATGCACCGTCAAGGTGCCATCCTGACAAAGTATCTTTTTTCGCTAGAGTCACACGATTTATAGTATCAGCAAGTTTTAGAAGTGAAATATGTGTATTTCATTGTTAGAATTAAAAGGAAAGCTTTAAAATCCTTCTCTGCAGCCTTTTTTTTTCAAAAAGGTATTAAGTAAAAATGCTGTTAATGCGAAAAAAATAAAGGAAAGCATGCAGGGAAAGGTCAGTGTGACAGGCTTAAAGACGTGCTGCTGATTACTCATTAAAGCAATTTTGCAATGAGGATTTTAAACAGTGCCTTTGCTTCCACTGATGTCCTGCAATCTCTCCAGCAAGAGTCAAAAGCACTGGGGGTTTGACAGGAGATAAACAAATGCATAAAGTTCACAAGTGCTTGAATTCATCCTTCTTCACTGAAACGTACAATTACATCCCCTTAATTAAAATTGTCCTGTTGAATTGCTGCGTGTGCAATAGGAGTGTGAGTTAGGAATGTTCTAGAAGCTTGGATCCAGACAATGATGTCAAGGTGAGCTGGAGTTCAGGCTCCCTGGGGCTGTGGTTCCCGGTGGCCATGGAGGTCTGACCACTGGCAGTGGGTTCAGAAGTAATTAAGGTTTCAGTCCTTTGCAAGTGTTTTATATGTGGCAGTACCTCAATTCTGATTACACTTGAAATGTGGTGTGAATATCCTTTTCTACAAAAAGGAGAAAAAAATCAGATTGCTGCATCAGAAACTTGTGTAACAGATGGGTATTGATACACTTATATGTGTAAGCAGAAGGTGGCTGGGGATAAAATACTTGTGGTATAGATATCCTACAACCTCAGGTGGCTCTGCCATCATCCTTCTGCATGGCAAGAAACACATATGGAGAAACCACACCCTAAGCTGACCAAAGAAACACAACATTTCACACAATGAATTTGTAAGTTCTATATGTTGGCTGAAGAAGGGAAAACGAGCACACAAATATTTTCTACCCACCTGGAGCCACTGGCTGCATTTCCTTCATGTGCTGCAGAAATATTCTGTCAGATATCTCAAAACTCCACTGTGAGCTAGTAGCATGTCTCTGTACCTAAAGGAAGAAGAAAAGTTGGAGAGGAGGGAACAGGGAAATGAGACAAAATATGAAAATCTCAGAAAATGGAGAAATATCGCTGAAATTTCCATGTCTTTCAATCCAAACTGAATCACAGAAACCAAACTTCTATCTGATAACATGTGATTTTAATTGTTTGATAGGAAAGGTATCCCTGGAGGAATTTCTAACTTCAGGAGTAATTACCAGCAACGTTTTGACTGCTGATGCCTTTGGGCAGCAATTTGCTTCTGTTTAGTTTTAAGATACTGTCATGTCAATCAAATCTATGTTGTCATTCACAGGCAATTGTGGCACTTAGACCAAGGAAAATGCATGTTAGAAGGCACGTCCTCCAATCCATGTTTAAGGCAGAGTCATTTCATCCAGCTGTTTTTTTCAGAACAGAAGACTGGAAGTGTTAATTGGAGAGATGAGACATTCATTAAGCATAAAGATGGTAGGAAACAAATTTCTCCTCTTTTCCTTTGCACAGTTTTATTTACAGACACTGATAGTTCTGTAATTGTTATTTATCCTATGTCTTTGCACAACATTAATGAATAAGCATAAAACATTTATTTATGAAGTTCCGCACAATCTCTCATCCTCCCTCCTTCCTTCTATGCATCTGTTTTGTAGCTCATCAAAACTAGCTGCAATTTCCATCAGTGTGTTCACAGATATCCATCCAAGAAAAGTTAATGTAGATACAAAATCTGTATGCTGGAATTTTGCAGGAGGCGGTGGGAAAATTTTGGTTTGTTTCTTAGTTTTTTGTTATTTGTTTTTTGTTTGTTTTTTTTTTTTTCTTTTGCCAACTTCATGTAGTCAGTCTGGTTGTCTGTGTATAATGTTCATAACTGAAACTTAAAGTTATATTTATTAGAACTTGATGGCATATATTATGCTTCATTTTATTGACTGATTGTTTCTCAGAATCAATATTGAAAATATTAATTTAAAAATATTTTCTATGGATATTCCACATATTGATTTGAAATATTTGAAAATGTTGTTAAAATTAACAATCTTTCTATTTTAAGTCCTCAAGTGATATACTATCCACAGCTGCTGTTTCTAATACCCTTGTGGTCCAACCTACTAGAAGATAGGGAAATGAATTTCCCTTTTTCAGTGGCAGACTGGTCAGCTATGGGGACTTTAATCAGTAGTTTCAAATGTAGGATACAGAAGTACATCTCACTCTTGGAAAAAGACTCCCATCCTATCCACCTCCTACCTCCACTTCAAGCCAGATATTTTTCCTGCGGGAAGGAAGACTTGAAGAGACTGGAGCATCTCTGCAGCACAGAGCACACTTTAGGTGTCACCAAGGGAAGTCTGTAGCAGGGAAGGATTTTCCCTGTGTTCAAAGAGACTGATCCATTCTTGTTAGAACTGCAGAACACTAGCATATGCAAAAATGAATGTAATCAAAAGTATCAAAAAGCTACTTCAAGAAGCTCCTTTATGTTATCAACTGTAATCACTGTGATTATTATAACTTAGCACTGTATTAGCACCTAAAGACCCCAGTTCCACGTTCCAGAAATTGTTTAGATATAAGGTGGGTGAAGGGTACCGCTACTGGCAGAGAAGTGAAATATTTTCCAGTGCGTTACAAAGGATAACATGCTAGATTGTGTTCCTAGGACTTGACAACCTTGCAATGTTTGGCAAGTGACTTTACCACTTTGGGCCCGTTTCCTACTCACAGATTTGGGCTGTGACTATGTCACTCCATGTTACAGTGTTTTCAGATTTGCAGGTGCAAGGATCTATTAAATAAAAAAAAAAATTTAAAAAGAGGAAATTAAGAAACAGTGCTGGCAAGTAAAACAGCATTAAAGTAAACATCTGTGAAGAATCTGGAAATATAAAAGGTCAATTTGTTCCCTAGCCATGTATTCATTTTTTTTTTTTCTATGGGGACTGTAAAGCAAAATCTTATATAATCTACCCAATGAATCATCCATGGGAGAGTTCTGGAACACTGCAGGAAAAACAAATTCAGTGAAGATGAAATTGAGAAGGTAGATAAACAGAAAAAATTTTCAAATCTTAACCATCTTATTCCCCAGAAAGAATATTACTCTTTTTTAAAGCTTTTTATCTGGATATTTTCTAACTTTTTTTCATTCTATAGTACAGATATGATTCCTGAAAGTCACTCAACTAAAATGTTTATTTATACTGCACTTGAACTCCTTCCTTATTCTGTGAGAACCTTTTAGGATTAAAAAACCTCTTAGACAGTAAGAGATTAACAATAACTTTAACTAGTTCACTAAGCGAGTGAAATAAGAGTAATAAAATTGGAATATTATAAAACTGTTGGTTTTTGTAGATCTCTACTCTTTTTATCCTTTAAAGAATAATGAAAATATCTTCTAGAGAAGGCAGGAAAGCTTCCATTTTCTACATTTCACAGACAGATCTGGAAGGAAAAATGAAAATTAATGGAAAACCAGAATAGTCACGTGCTGGGTGTCATGTCTTATGTGGGAGCACACAGAGTAATCAAGGAGCATTAAGGAGATATCTATCTGTGCTGAGTTTGGGATGACTGATAGCACTGTAGCTACTGGAATTTTTCAGCAAATAGGACAAGGTGTGACACCAGAAGCTTCACTTCTGTATCTGTGTAACAGCTCGGTCAGGATCTGAGGTCTCACTCGGTGCTGCAGGGAAGGCAGAGAAAGGGTGCTGGCCTGGAACATGCACCAGGCAACTGAACATAATTGGCTTGGTCTGAAGGCTGTGCTTCAGCATTTCCAGAACTTTGCACAAAATAATAACCTTTTGGTGGGTTTTTCAGGCTTGTTCAGACTGCTACACTGTCTGCGACGTTGTCATGGTACTTGTGTATGACACTGCCATGCCCCTTCCCAAGTGCATTTTGAGGACACCACCCAAAATGCAGAAGGGAGAAATCCCATCTCTGGCTATGCTGTGCCTGGATCGCTGCAGCACTGAGTGATGGAGACTTTGCACTCAGCAGGTCACTCTTCTTGCTGCGGTGCTGCAGCCCAGAGCCTGTCACAAGGCCTGAGAGAACTCCAGGAAAACGTGTTTTACTAGCACAAAATACATTCTGTATTAACATAATTACATTCCAGTATCAGGGCAGCCTTAGCTAGTAAGAGTTAAGGAGTATCTGCAGTTTGCTCCATTATACAGGGCAAATAACAGCCTCCACGGCTCTCATCTTCCCTCTCTTCCTTCTATTTATGAAGGCTGAAACAATATGTTCAACAATTTTGATGAACTTCAAAACAAGAGCTTCAAAACAGGGTGACAATAATGCTGTTAAAGTGCAGTCAGTCATGCCATACGTTTGTAAGAAGAAAGGCAAATAACCCTGTCATGCAGCAGGTCCCCACTGATAGGTGGCGTGAGATGGAAACACTTCTGCAGGTGGGTTATGTGCAAGTAACTACTGAAGTTTAAAGGAACATCATGGGCATATTCCATGCTTATCTAAAGAGATTTCAGAGCAGATCGACTTGCAGCATCATAATATCTAAATAAAAAATACCTTATATACTTGAATAAAAATAGTACTTAAATATAATAAGCTTAGTGCAATAAATTAATTTTTCTCAAGGGATTTCATTTTACAGTTTCAGACTGAAGTGGTCCAGTGCCACCACTCTCTTTGTGTGTCATGATTTCCCTTGCACAGATGGAGAAAGCAACAGTGAAACAGAATGAATGACTTGTTTCAGATCATGCAGAATTTTATAACTAAGCTATGATTATTTGGGTTTATGGTTCTACAGCAAAACCATATAAGTGCCAACTGCTGCCCCTGGAGTTGCTCTGACTGTCATTCTTTGAGCCATTTACATTTTTAATCAGATTAAACATATGTTAAACTGTACTGCCCACCTACAAATCAAACCCATAGCATGGAAATGGGCTATATTAATTTTTAGTACTACTCCGTAGACTCTGACTTTATACCATGGATAAACTGATGCACCTCTTGGCCTCCAGTGAGTTTGACATTTTACGGGAAATGTAAAATACTGCACTTGTTCCCAGTTCCCAAAAATACCAGTTTCCATTGTTACTCTCCTAAACAGCCCCAAGGTACATCTGTAGTTTTCTGTCCTATCTTTTAAAACCTCACCTTTTAAAAACTGTTACAGTAGATCTCTGAGTAGTTTAAACACTTCTCAATTACATTGTGGAGCTGAGCAGCTCATTCATAGCTATTCTTATCCTTCCTTATTTTTTCATCATTCATCATTTAAAAGGCTGTTTCTGAGTTAATCCTCTGTGTTCTTTTGTTTCCAGTTGTGAATATTCATTTGGCTTAGGAAAGAGACAAATGTGGATTATCCTTTAAACAGTGCCTCAAGGTTAAATTGGTTGGGAAAATAAAGGATTCCAAAAACCAACCAAACAAAAGAGTGCTTTCCCAAACCCTGGCCTTCACAAACTTGTCTCTTGATGGCACTATAAATATGAGGCACTATCCAGGGGTGATTGAGAAGGTTTTCTAACATGGTAGTCCCTCTTCCACAGCTATGCTTTGTCTCAGGAAACCAAAAGCCCTTTATTTTTCTGATATGAGAAAG
Organism: Dryoscopus gambensis; assembly: GCA_013389985.1. Classification (NCBI taxonomy): domain Eukaryota; kingdom Metazoa; phylum Chordata; class Aves; order Passeriformes; family Malaconotidae; genus Dryoscopus; species Dryoscopus gambensis. The sequence continues at coordinate 55,238 of WEIT01037815.1, forward strand.
ATACAGCTAACAATGTTGACTCCCAACTGATCATGATAGGAGTTCCCAGTTAATATCCCACCAAGGTGAGAAAAACCAGTTTACACTTTCAAGAACTACTTTGTCTTAGAAAAAGACTGCCCTCGAAATAGAATGACCTCAACTGCGGCAATTCACACCCAGCTCAGCCTCTAAACGCCACCTTAACAAATAGGAGAATCTAAAACGAGCGGTTTCCTTTTCTTGTTGTTTTTAATAACTTCTGAAAGACTTCTGAAAGTCTCTAGTTTTATGTGTCACTGCCAGCTGGCAGAGATCCTTTCTATGAAGGTTTTTTTTTTTTCCCTTATATATTCATCTTTACTTTGTAGAGAAGAGATTTAAATGCAGAGATTGTGGGGTTCTCCTTCCACCATGGGAATAGTTTTCTTTTTATGAACAAATAGCATGAGACTAGATTCTTGCTAAAGCTTCAGGTGGCACCTCTTCCTTTTCCAGAAAGGAAAAACCCTGCCCTTCTATCTCCGCAGGACTTCTTTATTTTTTCTTTGGGTGATGGCAGTGTAGCTTTAATGTGCCACTATATCAATTCTTGATGATGTGATGAGTAGATAAGGTTTAGACATGGCCATCAACAGTTCCATGCTAAATATATTAGGTACGGACAAGGAAGGCAAGAAATTGCTTAGCAAGAGTAGCTTAGAAATACAATGTCCGTTCTCTGAGACCACACTTGATGAAGCATTCTAAAACATACTGTAAAGGAGAGTTTTACTTCAGGGACAGTGTTTTGCTTACTCTGTCTTTTTATTAAGTAGGGGGAGATGAAACATTTTTCACACAGAAGTTTGAGTGAAGAAGATCAAGAAGTCTTTCATCNATCAAAGTGAGTGGTTTTTCTTATCTTTCTGCATTTCTTTCTGTTTTCTCTGGCTTTAATCCCTGGGTAGTGGGGGAGAAGCTGTGTGCAGAACATTGTCAGGAATAGAGAATGGAGGCAAATCGTACCTTTGCCTATCCCTATGAAGATTGTTGACAAAGTCTATTTCCAAGAATCCCATGTAGTCCTTTTGCTTGAAAGGATACATTATTCATATATTCCCAGTCTCGTGTTATGTGCTGTTGGACATTGAAGAGGACATTTTTATAGCTCAGTGAGGAAGGTTTATTACTTTGAAGGCATTTTGCTAGTTGAATTTCCCTCCTCCATCCCCGTCCCTGCCTCTTCCACTTGGAACTGTTACCTTTTCTATCCAGCTGATGTAGCTCTATAAAATAAATTACTTCAGACATATCTAAGTGTACCAAAGTGAGACTGGAGGAGATGAAGGAGATTTACCTCAACAAGTCTGCACCAGATCTGAATTGAAAAGCCGGTGCAGAGACACCCATAGTCACCAGTTCACTAATCCAAGTCAGATAAAATGTGCTAGGCTGAGACTCACCAGGGAGAAATTGGAATCACTGGAAAATTTTTTCAGCAAATTTTTTTTCCAAGGACCTGAATCAAATATTCCTGACATGAAGGTAAATAGTAAGACATAAAAAGAGAAGTGCCAAGAGGTTTTTAATCTCATCCCATGTTCCAGG
>WEIT01037816.1:0-55921 GCA_013389985.1 Dryoscopus gambensis
CATTCTGTGAATCTGTGAATGTGAGCATAACCTTCCCCTCATCCCCTCTTCCCTACCTGAAAGGTGCCATTTCCCATCATCACATATTAGTTCTCATCCCTGCTCTGCGCTGATGCCGGTTCTTCCCCATGTTCTCTGCCTCTGAGCTGGGCAAGGGGCAGCAGGACATGAGGCTAGCCCAGAACTAGCTAAGGCTGAGGGACCAGCTGGAAGGCCAGGCAAAATAAATGCCCAGTGAGCTGACAGTGCAGTCTGAACCTCTGCAGGAGCAGTAATTTCCATCTTTTCCTTTTATCCGGTCATCGATTTTCACACAACTTGAAAGACCTTAATTCCTTTGCAGCTCTTCAACTAAATCAGATACAGAGGCAAATGAGTTCTAAGAAAATTGAAGGAAATAAGAAAAAGTGTCAGGTAAACAGATAAAGTGGCTGCCTAAATGCATATGTTTTGTTTTCTCAGAAATCAGGTAGAAAATAGGATGCAGTTCAATTTGCAGTAGCTTTCCAAGTGAGATAGGGAATAATTTCCATATAGCAGCTCTTTAGAAAATGATACAGGAGCTAACAGAATCATGATTCAAAAACTTAAACTTTATATGAGTACATATACAAAAAAGACAAATATTTCAAACTTCTCAGCATGGTGAAGTGCGGGTGCTCAGGACTTCCAAGCAACGAATCAATATGATTTTGCAGAAGCCCAAACTTACTGGTAAACAAAAACCCAACTCTCAGTCTGACGTTAGAAAAGGGGGCTGCTATCCCTACAGCTGTTTCAGTCCTGCTTTCTTTCCTCTCCAATTGTATCTTAGCTTTTCTACAAATGCCTTTTGCTCTTCTAAACTTGTTTCGCTTTACTCCTTTGCTATCTGACTTTTCTCCTCCTCCAGTTCATGCATTATTCTCTGCAAACTCTGAAGCCCATCTTTTCAATTGATCATTTTTGATTTGGAAGTCTGTTGCATCTTGCTGATAGTTCCCAATACTTTCATTAAACCATTTGCTCCATCTTTATTACTGTAACCTGTGGAGCATTCACTTCATGGACTTTCTCTTCCACTTGGTGCTCTAAGACCCTTTTCTTATCGGCTAGAGGCTCAACACTCCTGCAAGTATCACCCAGCTATTGCCAGCTATTTGCTGTATGTAGATGCCATGATCCTCACAAAGTCTGTCACTTTCAAATACCTCTTGTTCCAGCTCTGCAACAGGAGGCTCTGGTCTAAAAGTTATCTTCACTGAATTTTTTCCTCGCTAGCTCACCTTTGGTGAGGGAATTCTATAAGTCAGCAAGCTGGTCTTCTTCCAAGATTATAAGAGAACGGTGTTCCTCAAGCTGCTGGCATGCCTTCTCAGTCATAGTCCTCTCTCTTTGGGCCTCTCCTCTCTCTTTTGAGTTACCTCCCCCAGGGTCAGTCCATTTCTGGGTCTTCCTTTCTCCCTTATGAGTTACCTCCCCGAGGGTCAGCTGGTCTCTGGTCCTTAGTAGAAACACCTGGTTTGACACAGCTGTAACTCATCAGGATCAAGACTGTCTAGAGCCCATTACTGTGCTCCCACGACAGGGCTTTTTGCAGACAAGACAGCAGACATGATACCAGCATTTTTACATCAGAATCCCAAATCCACACAACACATAAATCTATCCTAAATCCATACAAGACAGTACCACCCGATTGGTCCCACGTCTACGTTCGTTGAGCTCTTTCAGCCTGATTAAAGATGGTTTGGCTGGGGCACACTATCGCCTTTCAGATACATTACAGCAAGCATTACAACAGCAAAGTCATGGTTCTGGTATTGTGTCTGTTCTTGGGCACCATAGCTCATATTTATGTGGGTCAGCTGGAAACAGCCCATGATGGCTGTCCAATTAGATGTCTCAAAAGTGTGATTTAGGAGAATAGAATAAACTAATTTGTATGATTTACTCTATAAAAAAGGAGTCCTCAAAGGCTGCATGTAAAAGGAAGTTTTCTGTGCAGATTTCCATGTCAGTAGTGGATGGGACAAAAAGAAACAAACCTAATTTTTCAGGAAAGGAAGATGCAGATTAGACATTAACTAAAAACATCTCCAATAGTGTCTGGAGCACGTTGCCTAAACATATACTTTATTCACTAGTGCTGAAGACCTTCGATTGCTGGTAACTCTCAGGGATGATATGGATGTATAGTGATGATCCCATCTCGGGGCATGGAAATGGCTTACATGATTTCTTGATTTTTTTTCCAGCTTTACTATTCTAAGACTCCATGTTTGATCTCTGTGAATGCAAAGGAAAGAAGAAGAATTATTTACACTTAGGAACATTATTGATAAAAAAAAGCCTGTGAATTCTGGCTACACATCAGTTATTTGGGAAATTAGAAGAAAGCTTATAACCATTCAGGGACAATTTTCCATAGAAAATGCAAATCTAAGTGGCTCCAGGCAGGAATACGATCAATTTAGGAGGGTATGGTGAATGTTTTCTTCTGATTCCAGGGGACTTGGCTCAAAGATATAGAAAGACCCTTCTGGTAATCTTACATATGCATGATCTTTGCTTCCCAAAAGAAGGCAACTGAATGCTTTAAGCCCACAGGAGCCCTGCTATGGCTTATGAATAAGACAAGTGAACCTGACTCACAGTAGTGTGCAAACTCATCTCTTCTTTTAATTCTTGCTTCTTGGTATGTTCTTTTCCAAAGCTTTATTTTAACTTACTCTTTTTCTGATGTTCCAGTTCAATATCTAAGGGTTTATAATCCTTTCAGTGATAGTGAAGCATCATGAACACTGGATGGTGGCATTGTAGAATGAATCAGGCATGCAAAACAAGCAGGATCTATTTATATACACAGATATCCCAGTAATCAAGGAAAAGATTTGTGGAGTAAAATGTGTTGTAAAACACCCTTTATACAATTTACGTTTGGAAAAAGAGTTGTAACTATTATGTAACCTCATTCAGTATTTCAGATTTTCTTTTAAGTAAAAAGATTAGTAATTGTGGAGGGGAAAAAAGCAGAATAATTTATGGCATTTGTTCTCACAGAAAAATCCTTGATTACTTTAAGATAGCCCATGCAAAAAAACCCCATTATAAAGCAGGCAGACAATTTACAATAGCATTAATCCTGAAAGGAGGAAAGGCAGAAATAAATTTGTGGAAGATTTCTTTCATTTTCATTTGATTGTTGTTTCATGCAGTTATTGTTTTACTTAAGCCCTGCAAGAGTGAGAAGCAACATGAGCTGAGCTCCTGAGGACACAGGTGGGAGGCCCATCCTCTGTGGCCTTGTCTCAGCCTAGCAGGTAGCAAGATACCTGCCAGCTGGGGACAGCTAATATGTATGGCTACTCTTTCAAAGAGTTTCACCGATGTGATAAAATGTTTTCTACTGGTTTGGCTGAAAAAAGTGCAAAGGTCTCTTGTAGTGGAACCAGAGTTAAAGCTGGTAACAGCTGCCAGATTTTTCTTTATAATTTGTGAGTAAATTTCCAGTTGCTTCAAGTTGGTGCTTTATAGCTGGATATAGCAGAGGCACTTACTGATGCAGATAGAAGATTCTACTTTCTCAAATACCAGCTTCCTAGGTTGCTCCCAAGAAACCAGTCCTCTCCAAAACAAGACCTGAGAAGGATTGGTTCAGGCTAACCTTTTGGCAAAATGGACCTGCCCACGCCGGCACCTCTGCTGGATGGCATCCTCCGGCACCAACCTCAAGTTTTGTCTACCAGTGTCCAGCTCTCCCACATGACCCAGGGTTTGCAGCACTCCTTCTCAATTTCATGCTATGAAAATGCCAGTCTGGAGGGTGTCCCTCTGTTCTCCTGTTATCTGAGATACTTGGAGACAAAAGCCCCAGGGTTTGCAGCACTCCTTCTCAATTTCATGCTATGAAAATGCCAGTCTGGAGGGTGTCCCTCTGTCCTCCTGTTATCCGAGATACTTGGAGACAAAAGCAACGCAGTCTCAGTCCATTCCTACTTGTGGCATGACAGAAGCACCACTCTGCCCTTCTGAGGAGTCCTGGGGCCAAGAGTGGCACTGAATGGGTATAGCCCATCAGCTTTTTGGGGCGTGAGGGCTGAGAAGGATACACACAGCCTCTCTATATCACTTGGCCTTTGAGATGTTGGTGGACATATCGCTGCAAATACGCCTACAAGATGCAGTCAGGTGCAGAGTGGATTTTCAGAGCTCTGATTTTTTGTCAAAGGCACCCATAGAAGCACTTAATCTGGATTTAAGTCCATTTATAGATACAGCTCTGCTGTTTAATTTACTAGTTTTGAGACTGTCTCTTTTCTCTTTTCGGGATATCAAATGACTAAATTGCTTTCCGCTTTAAATGGGACTAAGCCCTGTGGGACAAAAGTTTATTAGTAATATGCAAAACTATATGTCAAGCCTTGGCTTGTTGAAAAATGAATCATTATTCCTTAGAATGACTTCAAACTGTTTAATGAAATGGAACTAATGGATCCAAGTCCCTAAGACCCTAGCCTTGAACTGAGTTCAGGCTCAGACCTTGGATGAAAACAGTGGGGAGAGATAAAAGGAGAGAGAAAACAGAGGTGCTCTCTAGCTTAAACCTCCCTGAAATTAAGTGTTTGTGGATTTTGAAGACCAGTTTTGTGTCAATTAATGAGAAAGTAGACATTAAACGTGCATTTGAGCAATTTCTCCTTTCAGTTTTGGGTGCTGCTGGGAGACACTAGATGGCACCTTCTGTTTGCTATGTGCATGGGGCCAGAAATAGGGCCCATCTGAATGCTGGTGAAAGCTGACAATTATTTTTGAAGCAACTGGTGCATCCATATGGATCCTTGATGACGAACAAGACAGAAATATCCTGGTGCTCCACATCAAGAAAAATGGGGGGGACAGAGTACCTATTAACTACCTTGTTTCTTCTTTTTATATCATCTCTGTGCTGTAGCTGGTGGGCACTGAAACACCCGATTTAGTTAAGGAACAGGCTGGGAATGATTGTTTTCATGATGCATTTTAAGGAAAGGGTTTTCAAGAAATCAAGACGTGATAGCAGCTAGGGGTGGGACTTGGGCTAATAGGGTATAACTTACCCCAGTGTGAATGTGGAGTGTATGGACATGTGAGTCTTTAACTGCCTCATCAGACATCTGGTGTCATTCAGGGTGCCATAGAGGATCCTACATAAAGTCCAGCCACTGCTCCTAGAAGGAATGGGTTCTATGTATAGGCTGAGGATTCCAGCAAAGGATCATGAGGAACTAGCCGGTGATCACCAGGGCATTTGTCAGTGACATGGATGAACATAAATGCAACACTGCAATGGCACCCTTGTAGGAAGAAATTTTAATCCATGGCAAAGCTATTTTTTCTTAATTCAGGGGTGAGAAATCTCTGACTGTTCTCCTTAACAAGTTTCTACAGGCATATACCTTTTAGAAAGAATTCCACTGGATAGTTAGGGAAAAATCTGCCCTGAGCTAATTGTGCAATTTCTGCTCAGTGTTTATCATTGTGCAACCCCGCATTCTCATCATCCACAAGCAGGGGGATTATGATTGTGGTGTTCTGCAAGATGTCTCAGGCACAGGCCACTAGGACTGCCTAAATCATCCATCTAGTGCCCTGACATCAAAAGCCCTCATCTGATCAATGTTTAATCCACAAAGATTTGCAGAATCTTTGCTCCCCACAGAGCAGATACCACAAAGCCGTAAAATAACTTCTTTGCCCATTGCAAGTAAACCTTACCTTTAATACAAAAGTGGAAGTATGAGAAATTCAATGAAAGGTCTCAGAAAAGAGCAAGGAAAGATCTAGGGCTAGAGCGAGTGACTTGTCCTGTTAGAGCAGGAGCTGATTTGTAAGAAATAAAAGCCCGGAGGATGCTGGGGATTGGGCTATGTCACTGTTACTGAGGAAAACAATGACCCTCTCTCCCACTGGTGCTGTCACTTTAACTTGGAAGGAAATTCCTTTCTACCCCTGGATCTGGTGACCTGTCATAGTGGGTTGAAGCTGGCTGAATGCCAGGAACCCACCAAAGCCTCTCTATCACTCACCTCTGCATCTGGACAGGAGAGAGAAAATATAACAAAGGGTCCATGAGGCGAGCTAAGAACTGGGAGAGATCACTCACCAAAACCTATTGGGGCAAAACAGGCTCAAATTAGAGATATTAATTGAATTTCTTGCTAACAAAGTCAGAGCAGGATAATGAGAAATAAAAAACCCCTTAAAAATACCTTCACACCTACCCCTCCCTCCTTCCCAGCTCTACTCCCACAGCAATGTAGGGAGACAGGGAATGGGGGTTATGGTCACTTCATGACACATTGTTTCTCCCACTGCTCAGGAAGAGGAGTCCTTCCCCTGCTTCAGCATGGAGTCACTCCCACGGGAGACAGTTCTCTGTGAACTTCTCCAATGTGAATCCATCCCATGGGCAACAGTTCTCCACTGCAGTGTGGGTCACTCTTCCATAGGGTGCAGTCCTTCAGGCACAGCCTGCTCCAACATGGGTCCCCCACAGGGTCACAAGTTCCACCAGCAAACCTGCTCCAGTGTCGGCTCCTCTCTCCAGAGGTGTGCAGGTCCCTGCCAGGACCCTGCTCCAGCATGGGATTCCCACTGGTTTGCAGCCTCCTCTCAGGCACCCATCTGCTCAGGTGTGGGTCTCCTCCATGGGCTGCAGGTGGATCTCTGTATCCCCACGGACCTCCACGAGCTGCAGGGACACAGCTGCTTCACCACGGTCTGTACCACGGGCTGCAGGGGAATCTCAGCTCTGGCACCTGGAGCACCTCCTGTCCCTCCTTCTGCACTGACCTTGGTGTCTGCAGAGCTGTTCCTCTGACATTTGCTCACCCCGCTCTTCTCTGGCCACAATTACGTCTGCACAATAACTTTGTTCCCCCCTCCTTCTTAATATGTTATCACAGAGGCATTACCACCATTTCTAATTGACCCAGCCTTGACCAGTGGCATGTTCATCTTTGGAGCTGCCAGGGACTGGCTCTGCTGGATGTGGGGGAAGCTTCTGGCAGCTTCTCACAGAAGCCACCCCTGTTGCTCCCCCCCAGTACCAAAGCTTGGCCATGCAAACCCAGTGTATCTGTCCAAGCCTGAACCAGTCATCGAGACATATAAACCAGTTTGGTAGAGATTTTCAGTGGTGTCAATATACTTTGCCTGCCATCCTATTTCTGAAGCTAGACCATACCTTCTGCTTTCAAAGGAGGAGGAAAAATAATAAGAAGTCAAGTTATACATTAACAAGAGAAAAAAATCGTCTTCCTGAGCACGGCAAGCAACTAGTAGAAACCCTGAAACAAGAATTTAATCAGAAACAATGTAAAAATCATTAAATTTGCTCTGTCAAAAAATATCCATTTGGTCTCCTTTTAGTGCTCTTGCAATTCCTCTATTCACTCCTACAATCTCCATCTGACATGCATTAAATATAAGTAAAATAAATCTACTACATTACCTTTATCGAATAAGATGGTTATTCTTCCGGGAAAAAAAGGTAGTACGATAAAAGTTGCATAGCCCCATCTAGCCTGGCCTTGAACACTTTCAGGGGCATTTACAACTTCTCTGGGCAACCTGTTCCAGTGACTAACCATCCTCACAGCAAAGAAGTTCTTCCTAATATCTAATCTAAATCTGCCTTCTTTCAATTTGAAGCCACCACCCCTTGCCTGGTCACTGCATGCTCTTTCAAAGGTCCCTCTCCAGCTCTCTTGTCAGCCTTGTTTAGGCAATGAAAGATGCTCTAGGGTCTCCCTGAAGCTTTCTCTTCCTCAGGTTGAACAACCGCAACTCTCTCAGCCAGCCTTCACAGGAGATGTTCTCCAGACATCTGATCATCTTTGTGACCCTCCTGTGGACTCATTCCAACAGATCCACATCCTTCTCGTGTTGGGGGCCCCACAGCTGGATGCAGCACTCCGGAGTAGGTCTCAGGAGAGCAGAGTAGAGGGGGAGAATTGCCTCCCTCAATCTGCTGGCCATGCTGCTTTGGATGCAGCCCAGGATGTAGTTTTTGCATCTCTTGGCCACAGCTCCCCCACCTGCTCTGCTCTGCAGACACACTGAGCAAGCCCTTGATTCCTCAGCCATTTGAACCAAAGCGCTTGATGCACAGCTCACTTGGCATCGTCTCCATAGTAAGTAAATGTGGCTGAAAAGCTTGGTAAATAATTTATTGTGTTGTCAGGACCTCACTAGCCAGGTCGATTAATATTTAGTGAAAATCGTATTCCTGAGTTTGAAAGGCAGAATACTGTCATAGAATGTATGCCTGTGGCCAACAAGGACCACACATCTCTTACAGGTGCTTAAACAACAGGTCAGCAGGAAAAGGCTGATCCTTCTTGGGACTTGCATGGATGGGAAGTTACTTGTGGGAGATAATAAGATAAGACCTTAAGTTCAGAGCCCTGTAGCACACCTTGGTGGGTCTCCAGTCTGAGACACCAAGACCCAAGGTGTGCTGCAGGACATTTGCACAGCAAAGGTGGGATGAATGGGATGTCTATCTCCAACAACACAAGGTGCTGTGTCTTACATACCTGTTTCCATTTTCTTTGGTGAAGAGAATGACAAAGTAAGAATGATGAAACATGAGTAGAGAATTTACACCTGAGAAGGAAGATGGTGGATGCGAATGTATCTGCAGTGTTCAGTCTCATCTTTGGGTTCTGGGAGCCTTCTCATGATGGTGCTTTCAATGGTGATGCTTCTCTTCAGTTCCCTGTTTCTCCTCTTGCTTCTCATGTTGCATTTTATGTTGAAAATATGTTGTACCTGTGTGAGGAATTAAAATCTGTGTTTTGAGTAGATGATAAATTAGCAGAATTGGGTTGCATTGCAGTTTAATATTCTAAGAATTTGATTAATCAACATGCAGTCAGTAAATGAACCCAGCAAGGAGCACCGGAATAGTATCTCGCTGACATATCAAAGGCTGGCCTGGAATTGCTTCTTCTTTTCCTAATGTTCTCAGGCTTCTGCTGCTGAAAAATTATAATAATAGCTTTTTTAATCATGTCTCATACCTCTAAAAGAGGCAACATTAAGAAAAAGTTATTAAAAGGGAGGTATTATTGGAAAAAGGCAATTCACCAATTTCTGCAATGGTAAATTGTGTCTCACTAATCTATTAGAATTTTTGAAGCTGTAAGTAATGCAATGTAAAAGTACAAAGCAGTGTAAAAAATTAAAAATCAATGAATTTTAATTTTCAAGAGGTGAGTAAAAGGATTCCTTAGAAGGTGTGAAAACATGTCTTGTTTCTGTTTGGAGAAGCAATTGGAATTGCTTTGTACTGTCTGAGAGCAAAAGCCAAGAAATAGAAAATAAAGAATCAGATGAATCCATGTCCAACAAGGCAAAAGATTTAGAGTAGAGTACTCAAGTACTGATCTCTTGAATAATATTCTTGGAGCCTGTCATGAGGGGGGAAGGTTGTTTGGAGCTCCAGAGAACTGAACAATAGGGAGCAAAATGACAGGTGGAGCTCAGTGTCAACAAATGCAAAATACTATTAATTGGAGAGGGAAACATGGTTTACTCATTAACCTTACACCATTCTGCCTGTGTCAGGTTAGGAAGGGGACTTGGATGTGGTGGTGGACAGATGTGTATAGCCACAGTCCAAAGAAAGAAACAAGTTCATAGGCAGTGAAGGCATGGAAAAAGAAGGCAATGCTTTTATGTGGTCGGCAGCGTGACTCTGTGGGGAAGACCAAGTGCAGGACTGGGTGCTCGCAGTCTCAAGAGACAATCTGTGAAGCAGATCTATGTCCGCTTCAGCACGGGGTGATGGGAATGATTGGGAGCGTGTTAAAATATTCAGCAGAAACCATGTTTTAAAAGATTGAGATCGTCTGCCTTTGAAACAAGGAAAAGCGAGAGTAGGATAGCAACATATAAAACAGCAGATGATCTGGAGAAGTGAGTTTGGGAACTCAAGAATAAAGGAAAATCAATGGCTTAGACAAAGGAAATGCAGTTAATTGGAATTAGTTCAATTCTAATTTGGGTAATTCAGTATGTATCTGGGTTTTACTGCTCCAGCCTGGGACACCAAACATCTGGGCTTACCCACTTTTTCAGTCATTGAGTCTTGCAGAGAGAAAATTACAAAGTGATAGAAGGGAATCTCATTGCCGCAGAAAAAATAATTAGACCGTAAAAATCATTAACCCAGAGTTGTGTTTACCATTAATACTCTATCAAATGTTGATTGTGTGACCATACTGCCCAGTAAAAGAGCAGCCATAACCACTGCCCAATGATATAAATAAGGTCATCGTTGCTGTGAAAGAAAACATGACATGGATGAAAATGGTCCAAAAGCTACTTCATCTGTAAGTGATAAAACTGAGCAGATTTTTAGACACAAACCATTGAGTAGTTTTTCTAAATTTTCTGGTACAAAAATGATTAAGAAATTAGTGCCTGTTAAAAAAATATATGCCCAAAAAGACACGTTCCAAACTTTGGAAGCTGCTTCTGCACAGTGAACTCACCTTAATACATTTTGTAAAGAGGAGCATTTTCCTTGATATGAATATGCCTGCCAAGTACAGCTGTGTGCCATATCTGCTTTCAGCTATCCAGTGGTCTCCATTCAACTTTCTTCCATGTTGTCATGGCAATAAGACTGTTTTTGACACTGCCATTAATGAACTCTGAGGGTGAGAAAGGTCCTTCTCCAACAGAGAGTGACACCACCACAAAGCAAATTAAATTGCTCTGACAATGTATCTGTTGAGAGTGAGTTCACATGTCACTGGAGCTTTTAGGATCTTATTGATGAGTTTGTGGCTGCCAAAAGTCATAAAGTACTGCTGTTGTAACAGGTTTATGTTTATAGACAGTATTTGCCTGCATTGTTTGATCGCCCTAATGCTGATATATTCTGTCATTCTACCTTGACAGTTGTATTCACTATTACTCCTCTGTCAGTGAGTAAATGAAGGTGTGTGTGTCAGTAATCATTTCTTATCTCCAAGGAGCTATAATGTATATGCCATATAACACATAACTAGGTGACAACTGATTACACTACAGTTAAGTGATAAGAGGAGTTGGCAGGAGTAGCTGAGGATCACAAAATAGGCATAGACGAGTGCATTCTCCTGGGTGATAAAAACTGAAATAAAGGTGGCTCAAACCACATGTGGATAGGGCCTTTTACAGCCAGTTTGCTACCTCTTCATAAAAGGACCTACCATCTACAGAAACTATAAGAGGCACCGAGAAGCCTTCCCTTAAAGACCATCCATGAATGTGCATGGTGCTTTACACTGAAAGATCACCACCCTGCTGTGAGTGGCTCCCTGATTCTAAACCTATAGTTCTGTCAACTTAGAGTTTATTGGCTGCATAGCAATATGCGAGTTTTATTTCCCCTGAACTAAGGAGCTGACATCACTCCTGTGTATAAAACACTGTGTAGTTTTATGTTTTCCGGAAAACAGAGGGAATGAGGTGAGCTGTAACAGACAGACTGACTTGCCATGGTTGCTCCTGGAAATAGCATTGCGGGCATGGAGGTGATAGACGCTGTAGGTTTGGATGAGAGGGTCCTCATCCCATCCCATTCTCTCTGCAAGAGGTTGCGAGAGAGACTGGCTTTCCAGGACACTATAGAAGTTTTCTTATACTGTGTAGGCAGCTGGGTCTATCTGATTTTACACACATGGCATGCCTCTGTCTTAAGTGACTACATACCTCTGCTCAGGACCAGCTGGTCTTACAGGCAGTCACCATCCCTACAGGTGACACCCTGTACCTACAAGCTGAAAAAAGAAACCTTATCCTGCTCTGGCAGAGCACGGGAAGACTGAGCATTAACTACCACACAATGTTGCAAGAGCTTCAGGTGGGTGTGCCTATAACTCTTTTCTGCTATAACCTAGCTTGATCAAAAACACCACCAATTTTTTTCTTTCCCAGTCACAGATAAATTGGTAAAGCTGTGGGCAAATGTAGTCCTGGAGATATTTCTGAGGAGATTACTTTATAGTAGGGTACACGGAGCCATACTATTGCCAGCAGCAAAGTCATAACATCTGAAAAGCCCCAATAACATGTGAACTCTCAAAAGATATGCTCTCACCAAGTGCTGGTGTTTTGAAGTCCCCATTACTTTGGGGCTCACAGGTACTGTGATATACAAGCAGCTGATTTGGAATTGTTATGGCACAGCCATAACAAACATCTGGACAATGCCCTTGACAACATGCCAAGGGTTGTCCAAGGGTCAGATGTATAGGTACTGTTTCATCCTCCTTCAGTCATATTGTGCAGATCCTTCAAAAGTTTCCATGTTCTGCCTTAAAGCACCTTCATGTTACTGTGACTGGTGCTGGGAAAAAAAAATTAAAGCCAGCTGAGCCATGGATTTCAAGGTGCAATCTAATCAAGAGTAAGTCACTCAGCTTTACTGAGCTTCACTCTCTCAGCTTAGCTAAAAATCTGTGTAGAAAGCAACACTTCACTGACGACTGAAACCTCCTTTTGTTAGAATAGCTAATGCAGTGTACCTTAAGTGGGCTTATGGATGGATCACGCAGGAATTTAAACACCCTTTGCTGCATTTCTATGACTTTACAAAACAGATGTAGATAAGGAGTGTGCAATATCTAACTAAATAATGCCATTGCAGGCATCAAAAATAAATTTTCATTGTTAAAGAAATATCATTACTCATAACTAGAGTTGCTTTTCAATTATTTGCTTAAGGGCTAGAGAGTACAAAAGATATTCATGACACACTTCAAATTCTTGTTCCTTTTTTCATTTTATTTTTGGTTGAACACACCAACCTCAAAAAAACTATGCTAATCTCTTTCACTGGAACTGATCTGCCCTCAGTCTTTGTGTGTGGCTGACACTGTTGGTAACCCCCATTTCAAAAAATAAACACATTATCAGCACACACAGGGGGAAGCATCTGAAATCTCATCTTTGGCTTTCTATTTAGTCTTCCAGTCAGTCAGATTGTTTTAGTCATATAGAGACCCTTTTAATGACCTTACAGGAGCTGCTAAAATGCTCTGTCATGTGCTTCTTATGTAAGTAAGGCTCCATTTAATGACTTGGTTTCATCCTGAGAGCAAGTGGAGAAATTCAGCATGAAAAATGGTGAGAGAAGACAAAACACATCATGTAGTTCTGGTAGAAAAACATGGTTTTGCTTTCTGGGTGCACTGTACCAGCAAGCCTGCCCTTATGCTAATTTGCTGTTTCTTTGGCATGTGAAAAATAGTTCTAACTGAAAAGTAAATAATAAATCCAGTACCTCTTTTCTATTTCCTTTATGGGGACTATGTTTGTTCTTTATGACAGGAATGGCTTTTTATATACCAAATTTATACTTCTGAATTCAAATTCAGAAGGATGAAAAAGAACATAAAAGGAAAGATTATTCAAGAAAACATGAAATTTTTTCTTGAAGCCTCAAATATTATACAAGCTTAAATTTTAATAGAATGAGGAAATTAAATCAGATAAGACAAGATGCTCCATGTATAACTTATCATAAGGATTTCAGCAGTGACAGTTCAAGTGAGCAGATAATAGAGGTTAACAGCCCAAGAAGAAAAGCTTTGGGTCTGCTGGAGATAACAGCTGGACATCAGGTGACAATGTACAACTGCTAAACAGTGAATATCCTACCCAAGTATCTAAACAGGAGCACAGTATGCAAGATGGGTGAAATAATTCTCTCCTCAGAACTGGAAAGGCCATAGAGATACATGGGATATATGGGATTTCTGGGAACCATAGATCTAGAAGGATATTTCTCACAAGGGCCCAGTGTAGGTAGCACAGAGCAGACAAAGAGGCATGGCCAGAATTTCAGAAAACATGAAATGGTCTCATTCATCCAAGAGCTGGAAAGGTTGTGGGGACATATGATGGACTCTTGAGCTGTTTCAAAGGGTACAGCACAAAGAAGAAGGGGTCCCTGACTCAGGGCAGGGTTGGAGCACACCCTCTTCCTAGAGACCAAAGAGACAAGGAAAAAGCCCCTGTGGCCTTCAGCCTGCTTTCCTGGAGGAATTTCTTTGCTTTCTGTCACATAGACTGCTGGGCATTTATAACCCGGAGTGTAGCTGAGAAAACAGTGTGAGGGGGTCCATCGTGCCATGGCCTGGCAGTGGCTGTCCCCAGGACTGACAGAAGAGCTTGGTCTTCCAAGGTGCATCTGTCATGCCTATGCCCACTTCATCCTCCTGCACAATCCATCACAGATAAGCTCTCTTCTTGGTTCAAACCTTCCGAATCTTGGAAGCAACTTAAAAATCCCAAGAACCTTGAAAGAATACATTTAGGTTGCTTACTTTTTGGTTTTCAAGTGTTATAGACAATGTCTGTCCTGTTAGCGCAGGGCACATAAGCCTGCTACTTAAGTGATGTTCCTGCTTGACTTAGATACCAAGTTTTCTGCTTTTATCCATTATCACAAGACAGTTCACTGGTCCATTTCTTTTAAAGGTAATGAGTATTCACCTGTCTCATGAGGACCTCAAATCTCAAGTTTCATGACTTGAATAGTCTTTATCTAAAGTCCTCGGGTACTGTATCCTGCACATTTCATTTAAGTTCTCCCACTGACTTCATTTAAGTTCTCCCAACGACTTCAATCTGAATGGTATGAACTCCAACTCAGGACACTCGTGAGTCCAAGTTCATTCTTATACAATAGAAGTCCCACTCTAGACTAAACTGCATCCTGTGTTTGAGAGTTTTGTCGGATACAGAGAAATTTTGAAACTAACACTTTTTCAGAAACAGCCTCCAGCTGCAGAGAAACAAATTGCTTTGTGTGTTGACCATAATTTTGCCTCCCTCATTTAAACTTCAGTTTATTTCTTTGTCTGCCCTTAGGTTTGAACCTTTCAGACTAGAGACCATGTTTGCTTGAAGGTGCTTTGCACAGAGCATCTAAAGGTCCACAACAGTACAAATGCAACAGCAGCAATAGCTTTAACTAAAGGCAATGAAAGCACTTTTTATCCTGCTTTAAAATTGTCTTAGAAATAGAAAAGAATGAGAGATTGACCAAATAATAAGAAAGGGCAAGCCATTAATTATATCTTTAAAATTATTGTGGTGCTTTAAGAAAAACCTGTCTTGAATAAGAAAATTTGAGTATGTACAATTAGAAAGTAATGTAAATCCCCTAAGTAAAGACCCAGGTTGAAAGAAACAGGTATGATATGAGTCAGAAGGATTTAATTTATGCAACTAATCAGGACCAGATTATAGCATCCTAAATTGTAAATTGAAGTACTTAATGAGTTTATTAGGAATTGAATCCCTAAATTATTTCTGAGTTGTTCTGGTGAGTCAGAAAGGTAATGAGCACTGGGCAAGAATGTGGGAGTTGTCTATGTTCATATATATTTGTGAGATTGAGGCTGTTGTGCTGCAGGTAGTTAGACAGTGGATGTGCCCATTTCTTCGAAGTTTAGTTTCTTTCATTTTCTCATAGACAAGGATAAAGTCAGTGGGGGACGCTGAGGCAGGACCTCTTTAAGACTAAAAGCTGAAGCTCTTATACCCCAAACTTTTGAGGAGCTGAGGAAGTTAGTTATAGATGTACTCCTGCAGGGCTCCAGACAGACTGGTACATGTGAAATGAAGGGCTGCTTACACAGGTGGGCTACTAAGAGGTATGAAAGAGCCCTCCTGATCTCCTCCAAAGCAGCATCTTAAATCCCATGCCAAGCCAACAGAGCTTGCTTGTGCTGGTTTTGGTGAGACACTGAATGGGTTTGCCCAGAGAAGCTGTGGATGCCCTATCCCTGGAAGTGTTCAAGGGCAGGTTGGCTGGGGTATGAGCAACCTGGTCTAGTGGAAGGTGTCCCTGCCCAGGCAGGGGACCTGAAGCTCTAGAGTATGTTTAAGGTCCCTTCCAAAGCAAGCCATTCTATGATTTAGTGACTATTATTTCAGAGGCAGTACTTTGCACCTCTTGTTCCTGTGTGCCATCTGCCACCAGCAAAACAATTGTGAGGTGGAGGGGACACATGTAACAGGTTACAGATACAATCTGCTTTTAAAAAAAACTTTTTCCAGTAGGTTTTAAGGGCAGAAGCTCTTGGGGACTGCCAATTGTTTTGGTAAAACTCTTCTACAGGCAGGATAGTAAAATAGAGGGCAAAACTCTATTTTCTTCCCCATCGCACCCATCAGTGTAGTCAGTGTCCCTTTATTTGAAAGAACATGTTCTTTACAGCCAGAGTCTGTGTTAATGGAAGCTGACTCTATACTGATATGTTTGTGATTCATTATATATAAGTGATAGTGACTAATGTCATTTTGCATGTCATTAAGGGATTAAACACAATCCACTTAATACACACAAGAAACTCCACTATAAAATTGTATTTGTGATTGTTGCTGATGACAAATGTTGGCTTCTAGTGACAGACAAATATAAGGGCTTCCTCGAGGCCTGCCTATTTCCTTGAAATATCCAATTGATTAACACTTTGCCTACAATAAGCAATTCACAAAAGTATGCCTCAGACAGGCATTACTGTCTGTGTTAAATAAATTGTTTGTCCTTTGTACCTCACCATGTTATGAAAGTAAATCTGCATGTGCCTCTTCTCAGAAATGTAGTCTCCTAGAACTCTATTAGTGTCAAAGTACCTAAAATCAAGAAGAAAGGTAGTTAGAAATGCAGGTGCCAAACACAGCAAAACACACCAGCAGTGTCTGAGTGCCGTGTTCATTGCGGTATTGATCGGCGTCAAAGGGCTGGAGCCTTGTGGAGATTTGTTGTTCTTTGGGATTACACAAGTTTGTTTATTTCTGAAACAGGAGTGTGTGGTAGAGGGAGATGTTCTCCGGCCCAGCTCCTGCCATTGCCATCTTCCTTTGAACAGGGGAAAGAGTCCCAGAGATCTTCTGAAAGTTTTTTGAGACTAGAGGACCCAATCCTGCTTTTGAACCAACCTTTTGAACTAGCACTGAATTACAGGGGTTGTATAGGGGTTGATTCAGAAAACAGTGTGATTCACAAAGCAAGCACTCTAAGCATGGATTTCTCGGCAAAATGTAGAAAGAGTTTTGTCTTGTGTGTTTCCAGCTACTAGGTCCCAAGAAAGGGAAAGGGCTTTTTCCAGACGTGCATTGGGAGACATCCAGGAGTAGGACACCTCAGTCCACAAGCTAATGGCCTGGAGAAACAGACTGTGTTATATGGGAAATCAGACTAGATCAGATTGTTCTTCTCTTCATCATTCTTTTTGTTCATTATTTTGAGTGAATGAATGAATGAATGATGGTCCATGATTTGTATATTCATTTGCTCATTGTAAATCATTTAAGCCAAGACATTAAAACCATCTCTTTTTTTGATGAAAGCAAACCCAATATAGAAATTAATAGTTTGCATTTCAGAATCCTCATGCAGTCTGTTTTTGCTTGATACTTGTAAATGTCCTTTTTATTTCCCTTCACTCTTTTGGACAGAGCTAACCACGCCTTTTTTGTCTCTCTTTACCCTGGCATAATTAAAACTGATGCTGCAAATACTAGATGTGTTGCTTTTTCCCTCTCTCCATTTCCACTGCAGCTTTTTCCTTTAAGCTCATGGTTAAAGGTAACCTCTGGGTAGATATCTGCACTGCACATTAACGAATTTCTGTCCTTTAGCAGGGGTACTGTAGGGCCAAGCTCGAGTGTGGCTCCTCATTTTAAAACCCCTGTTTTACATTCTCATTCTGTTCTTCTCTATCACTCGGAGTGTTAGTTGCAAGGAGGCTTTTGTTTGAGCCTGGGCAGCTGCCTCCTGGCAGGAGGACTTTTGAGCAGCTGACCTGCCTGTACTCACTGCTTGGTGAAAAAACTCCCCCATTTTCATATGGGTGGAACCAGAGGGAAAACAACTTTGGCTTTGAAAGCATCCTCAAGGAGTTCAGAATTGTTCTTCACCCCAATCAGAAAATAGAGCAAAATAACAACAGAAAAGCTTTTTCAGATGTGAATACTGTACTACTTTGTGCCCAAGCACAGCCATCGTATTGTTGTTGCTGAAATAAAATGCACTCACAGTGCACTTACTGAATGCAACTGATGTGACTCTGCAGAGGAGGGTTTTCCACTGGGTTCTGGGGAGGAGGGGACTCCCTGACCGTTTGCACTGTGAGCCCTGTGCCTGGGGATCCCCTCTGCCAGGTGGTCCTGGGACTGTGACATTGCAGCAGGCCTGCCCAGGAAACATTTTGGGAACAGGATTTATAATTACATTCTTTTCTGAGTGTTTAAGCAGCACATTTTTATTCGTTGAAGATGGGGGTGCTGACTGCTGCAGTTCTCACCATTCTTCCTAAAGTCCTAAGGTCCACACTTTTTCCTCTCTGAACCTCTTCCTGTGATGGCCTGGGGCAAACAGGAGATGCCTCCTGAGAGACACTTCAGAAAGCAGTGTAATGATTTTCCTAACATTAGACCAATGTGAAGATATTGCCACCAGCAGGCATCTCAAAATGGTATCCAACAGCCCAGAATAGATAAAAGAGTGTTGCTGCAGTACAATAAAAACACCCCACCTTGTCCTATGTCGTTCTGTATATTGTGTGCATGTTTGGTTTCCTTGGAGCCCAGAAATCTGATGTTAAAAAAGACATCACATAGGTATGTGTATGCTTCTGTTTCAAACCACTTATTCACACCAGAAAGAAACTGTGCTTTGGAAGGATTTAGTCCCACTAAAAGAAAAGATTTTTACTGGGGGCAGGGGGGAGGAATTGTGTTTGGCAGTCTGCAACATTTGACTGCTGTGATGGTAGTGACGGCAGTAATCTATTTTTTTGCCTTGCTGGTAAATGGAAGTATCCAGCAAAGATAAAAGGTTACCAGCTGGGATAACTATCCTCTAATTAGTACTGCAGATTTTGGGGGGAATTTAGAAATAAAGTGATGCAGCCTCTTAAATTTGTTATAAATACATCTAAACAGGAATGAGAGAAGTACTCAACATACTAATCAGGTGGGAGGGCTGCTCAGCCATTTGGAGCAAAATACTACATGACTTCATTGCAGAGGGAAGAGAAGCCGCTTGTTCTGAGAACCACCATTTCCAAAAATCAATTCAGTGCTGAGCTTCTTACCCAGATCAAGCGCTCCTGAGCCAGCTGGTCAGGGTACGTGGCTGGTATAGCCATGGAGCACAGAGGTACTAAAGCTAATTTACACTTAGATAACTCAAGAACTGGTAAAAGATTAGGTATAGGAGGACAGACAACCAACAGTCTTGGCTGATTCTCCCAAATTATTTTGTCAAGAAAACTTTTTAACTTAGAAACTACCAATTGTGAAGAATGAGGAAGAAGGAAAATTCTTGTAGGGGAGCACCACTGCTCTGGAGAGATGATCGGAAAAAAATAAAGCAGTTAAACTTATCTGTGGACTGAAGTTATGGCAGCTCAGTAGCTGTGCATCAGCAGATCAGATGCCTCTGCCTTGGGGGAGCAAAGTTCAAGAGTGGATCAGCAACAGCTTTTATGTTCTGATTTCAATGCCTTTGAGACCCCAGCCCAGCTATTTGTGCTAATAAATTCCACCAACACCTCAGCCCATGCCCCCCTTGAGCTGTTGCCAATATTCTGTCAATGAAAGTCTACGTCTTTCCCAGTGCAATCAGCTGGTGACAAAAGCTGAAAGCCCAAGGGTAACTGCTTCCAGAGAGGAGATGTAGGGCAATGGGGACAGTTTTTGCACTGTCATCAAGCAACTTGTCTGAGCAGACATGCTTAAACATCTGGGAAACCTGGAAGATATATTCCTGAACTCACCTGCACTAGCAGAGATGCAGTGCAGACAAGGAGGACTGGGGTTCTGGAGGGGTGTGCACTCACCTGCTTCTTCATCTCTTCCTTTGCCCCCACACGTTTTTCTGAAGTGATGTGCTTGCAGATGAGGGCATTTTGGCCCATTTATTGTCAGCAAAAACTTCTGGAGGACTAGATAAAAATCACTACTTTGCAATTTTTGTGTGTTTGGAGCTGCAGCCCAAAGAAGTTGTGACTGCTTTCCTATTGCATCAACTCAAAGCCAGTGAAGGCCATGCAGGAGCTGCTCAGGGCGACTCACAGGCAGACCACAAAGAAGCTGCAGCCTGCAGTTGGTTGCCTGCTTGCATGCTGGTAAAGCCATGGTGGACAAGACCTGCAGCTGCTGGAAGTTTATCATTCTTCACACATATTTGGGGAGTAAAGGTAAGTCTGGATTGCACTGAAAAAACCCCTTGAGGCTGCTTATCATCAGACCATGCCACTGAGTGCTAATCAGAGCATCTTCTTTTAAATGTCTTAATCTGCTATTTTTAGGCTATAAGTAGGGTGAAAAAATTTACTTTCAGTCAGACAGGAAAAACACCTGAAAAAACAAAGTGGCAGAGAGGGGCATTCTTGGCCCCAGGTTTAGGCTGGCAGTTCTCAAATTTTTTTCCAC
The DNA here is from genome assembly GCA_013389985.1 of Dryoscopus gambensis. Classification (NCBI taxonomy): domain Eukaryota; kingdom Metazoa; phylum Chordata; class Aves; order Passeriformes; family Malaconotidae; genus Dryoscopus; species Dryoscopus gambensis. Next base: position 20,476 of record WEIT01037816.1, read on the forward strand.
TGTGAGCCCCTTAGCAAGTGGGTTTTTAAAGAAACTAGGCATCAGAGGACAGAGAGGGCTTGAAACATGTTCTATTCATGGATGCTTTGCTACAGTCCTAAGAGCTATTTACCAAGCAAAATAACACCACCCACACTTTAAAGTCCGTGCCCATCATGTCCTTGGATAGTCCAGGTGGCCTCACAACTCCAACAGCGCCATCTCCCTAGTCCAATTTCTCACCTTCTGTGTTCAGGAAGCAATAAACACTGGTGCAGATGTGACACAAGCACACAGAATTATCCAACCAGCAGTTCTTATACAGCCAATGTCCACCCGACTCTCGTGAAATGCTTTTTAAATAAAACCAAATTTAATTCTCAGAAATCCCAGGAGATCCAAATGCACCAAGGGCCAGGGAGATGCCAAGGCAGACAAAATGTGATGGAGTATGGCAAAGCCTCTGAGTAATCTCTGTGCAGCGGGCTAGACCAGCTGACCTCCTTAGGAGACCCAGTTTGGGTTTCTTTTCTGGCGAGTGGTGTTACAGAAAGTTGAGCACATTTAAAAACTCTTAGAGTGATTCTCTTTTATAGGTGATTGACACCTATAAAACAATCCCGGAATTTACTGGCATTTAGACCACACAGCATTAACAACAAGCTGATGTGGTTTCTGCCCACTGTGCTATTTACTGAGGAGACACTGGCTTTTTGTACGCTTCTGGAACAGTCAGCATGAATACAACCCCTGTGGAGAACACATTACTGTCCCAGGATGAATGGGTGGGTTCAAATTGTCTTTGTCTGAAACCGGCCTTGATATTCAGGAAATTAGGGTCCTTGGCTACTCCTGTGGCAGAAACAGTCAAGTCCACATTGTGCTGATAAGCAGTATCAGTTGCTATATCAGAATGTGCTACCGCAGCACTTTTTGCTAGATGGCCACGTTGCACAGGAGGGCTGAGCTCAGCTCCTGTGCCTCAATTCCTCCAAAAGCTGTCCCTGCTGCTGTGCCTGCAGCAGGGCTTTATGCATTTATGGGAAAAGAGTGAGCGTCGCAAGCAGCTGCTCCTGCAGGGTCCGAGACCTTCACGCAACTGCCTGACAAGAGGTTGTGGTGAGGTGGGGGTCAGCTTCTGCTCACAAGCAACAACTGATAGGATGAGAAGAAATGGCTTCAAGTTGTGCCAGGGGAGGTTTAGATTGGATATTAGGAAAAGTTCCTTCATGGAAAGGGTGGTTAAGCACTGGGATAGGATGCCCAGGGAAGTAGGTGATTGAGGCCCAATCCCTAAAGGTACTTAAATGATGTGCAGGGGACGTGTTTTATTGGTGGACTTGGCAGTACTGGGTTTATGGTTTATGATATTAAAGGTCTTTTTCAACCTAAGAAATTATCTGATTCTATGCACATTTTTCTGAAGTGAGAGGAATTGTTCTCACATTAAGTTCACAGTGCAAATCTTGAACGGATCTTGCTCATGCTCCGGAGACACTTGCTGCTTCACCATTTTGACCACCCCAGGCAGCAGTTTAATTTTTCAATTCTGACACCAGAAAAGTCAAAAAATCCAACACAGTATCTATGACCCAAACTGGGGCAGCCTGGCTGTCACTGTGATTAAATGCAGTGAAGGATCTGATCCTATTTTTGGAAAAGACTTTTTCAGTCTAAAACATGAGATAGCCAAGACTTCGCTTTTGATACATTTTAAAGAAGAAATCAATCATAATAAATAGTTTTTGTGACTTCCTTCTTTAAAATAACATTTCTAAAGAGAGAATGTCTATCCACCGATACACAGCTCATATTTGGACCCATAGAAATAAGGTCAACTTGACAGGCAAATTACTACTATAGGTGTCTCTGGCAAGCAGGACCTTCAGGGACTGAATTTTGCAAGGTAAAAGAACCCTTCTGTCTTTCGTACAGCAAGTTTTGAAAGTTTAGCCTGATATTAAAAGGCAATACTCCGTCTGGAGCTTAATGTCTTATTGTAGAAGAAAATACATGCTACGGGAAAAAATTCCCAGTCATATTTGTGTATTTATGAGATTTCTGCAGTTTGTAATGAAACTCCTGGTACTGTGTTTTCCCCAGTGGAGTGCAGCATTGCTGGGATGGTGGACGGTAGCATCTCTGCAAAAAGTGACATGTCACTGCATATGCAAATTAACCCCCCTCTGTTGCAGTTCCACAGTCCCAGTTTCTCTTCTGTCTTTGATATGGGTTGGGTTGCTGCCATCATTCTAAATGTTACTCTTATACTAAGCTATATGTATGTATAATTTTAACAATAAATTGCTACATTTATTGATGCAACTTATGGAAACAATAGTTTGACTGACATGTAGGGTGTTTTGAAACTCGATGTTTATAGCTGAATATGATCAAGTTAAGAGCAGCCACTGAAAAAGAGAAGTGCTTATCCTTAAATAAAAGCAAAGCCTGTTTAGACCTGGGCTTCTTGTACCATTAGCCCTTCTAGAACAGTAAAAATTTATTCTCTCCCTTATTACTGCCTGTATTAAATATGTTATTAAAATATTTATGATGTCTCAGTTACAGTGTCACCATTAAGGTAGTCTATATAAAAGCATCACCTGCAAAAATTTAAAAAGTCTGTGTAAAAGGATTACCACCATTACCACAGCTTAATTGAAGAATAAACTTGGTGCCCTAGGTAGAAAATTAAATTTCGCTGCTCTATATTTAGAAAAATTGAATTCTAGCTGCTTCAGTCTTGGTTTCTTCTCAAATTTTGCTATTAACTGGAACAAATTTGAAAACTGGTGCTTTGAACAAGATTTCAAGGAAATGCATTTTTCAACCTCCTATGGTTCGGGGATACTTTTGATAGTGTTCCAACAAGTTATCCACAATAATTTTTACCTATGCATCTGCTCTTGTAACTGCAAATTAAGGAAATAATTTCCTAATTTGCACGTTTTCATTTACAAAACCATGTAATTTCCACGTGTCTCTGTACTGTCAAGTATTGTATATTTTTCTTCATTATACCCTCATGTCTTTCCTGTTTTATCCTTCATCATGTACACTAGAGTGTCTCACAAACAACATACTTAATTCTCTTAATGTAATTGGTTTCTCATTCACTGTAAATATGCACTTTCTTGTCCATTCTGAATCAATTCTCATCTGATTGATAGGAGATTAACCAATGTTAAATGTTTGTTTCACCATTGTAAGAGACATCTGTGAACTCATTTCTTACTATAATTGTTTAAATTGACATAATTATTTTAAATGACACTTAGGGGATTCTCTTTTCCAGGATTTTCTGTATAAACATCAATGATTGTTTCCCAGGCTTAGGTAGAGGTTAAGCAGAGAGCAAGAAGTTTTATTTCTTGCTAAGGTTCCTCTAGAAAGAAGGGGCATAAAGAAGGCTAAACCACAGGATTTTAAAATGGCGTGTTATTTGTATGACACAGGAAGGAGTTGTAAGACTATGGGCAACAGTGCCCACCAAAATTGTCTGTCCTTGAGCACACGGGCAAGTACACAGGTGGATGTTTCCATGCACATGGATGCTGATGCCCAAATCTCCTTCACACAGGCTGCTGCAATACAGCTTCTGCATCACATGCAAATAGGAAGCACAATGTGACTGCCAGGTTGGGGCACGTATTTTTGGCATATTGATCTTCTGTGGTTTGCTTTATTTTGTTGCTGGTTTTGAGGGGGGCATGGTGTAGTGGGGCGATTCACACAGACGTAACTGTGTGCAGTAGCGCATTCTGCACAGTAAAGCCAAATGGTTCATCCCATTGTTACACAGAAAGGAAAGATGTTGTGCATTGCTGGAATGCAGCCGGCTCTCAAGTCAAGATTAGCATCCTGGAAACAGCAAACATTGGCAGCTGTGTACTTCTGAACCCAGCAGCTCTGTGCGAAGCTGGCAGTATGTTCTCAGGCTCTGCTGACACCACAGAGCAAGGCAGACCGGGGCCCATCTGCAACAGGACATGAGTACAATGTGTGCATCCCCTCCCTGCTCCTAAAGGGGATCATCCACCAGGTCTGTGATAGGGGTGAATGCTGTGATGGAAACATCTGTCCTGATTCTTTTTGTGCGGGAGGAATGCAGACCTGGTTTGTGCAAAGGTATCCCTCTCTTTCCCAAGTCTGGGAGGCCACAGGCTAAACAAATGGTGGAAATGGCAGAAGTGAAAAGCTCTGTTTTGTGAGATACTGGATTAACAGCCCCAGTATGACCCTCAGAGCAATGGAGAGTCGTAAGAGCTACCTAGTAGGCTGTCTGTTGTTAAAGAGCATCCTAAATTTGGGAAACTGCATAAAGCAAAGCTTTTAGGTAGGGGTTTTATTCTGAGCAAGAAGAAAATCTGCAGATAAGTGACTCTTGTCAAATTTAATGATCCTTAGGAAAAGTCTAAGTATTACACTCTCTCCTGTGTAAAATAATCAGCCTGTCTTATCAAATGCACTTAACTCTTCGGTTTTGTCAGCCCAAACTGGAGGCAGGGTTTCTGAAAATTTTATATTTAGACTTACTGACTCTATTGGCTGAACACTGATTGTACAAGTGCAGGTTTGTTGACAACACCAAGCTGTGTGGTGCAGTTGATACACTGGAAGTAAGGAATGCCATCCAGAGGGACCTTGACAGGCTTGGGATGTGGGTCTGTGGGAACTTCATGGATTTCCACAAGGCCAAGTGCGAGGTCCTGCACCTGGATTGGGGCAATCCCAAGCACAAACACAGGCTGGGGAATCCAGATGAAGAGAGGCCCTGACGAGAGAGTGCACTGGGACTCTTGGTTGATGAGAAGCTCAACATGTCTTGGCAATGTGAGCTTGCAGTCCAGAAAGCCAAACATATCCTGGGCTGCATGAAAAGCAGTGTGTGACTAACAGGTTGAAGGATGTGTGACTAACAGGTTGATCGTCTCTCATGAGAGCCCACCTGGAGTGCTGCATCCAGCTCTGGGATCCCCAGCACAAGAAGGACATGGACCTGTTGGAACAAGTGAAGATGAGGGTCACAAAGACTATCAGAGGGCTGGAGCACCTCCCCTATGCAGACAGGCTGGCCAAGTTGGGGTTGTTCAGCCTGGAGAAGAGAAGGCTATGTGAAGACCTTAAAGCAGCCCTTCAATAACTAAAGGGGACTTGAAAGAAGACCGGAGAAGGACTTTTTATAAAGGCATGTGGTGACAGAACAAGAGGGACTGGCTTTCAACTGAATGAGAGTAGGTTTAAATTAGAAATCAAGAAGTTCCTTATTGTGAGGGTAGTGAGGCACTGGAACTGATTGCCCAGAGAAACTGTGGATACCCAATCCCTGGAAGTGTTCAAGGCCAGGCTGGATGGGGGCCTTGGGCAACCTGGTCTAGTGAATGATGTCCCTGTCCATGGCAGGAGGGTTGGAAATAGATGATCTTTACAGTGCCTTCCAGCCTAAGTCATTAATTGATTCTAGCATTCCCCAAGCTTACATAAAGGTTATATAATTCATGGAGTTGCTGAACAATCAGGCAGGACATCAATGGCATATCAACAAGGAGAAAATCTCTCCTACATCCTGGATCAAGATCACTATCTTTTAAGACAAGAATCCTTGCTATGACCAAAAGGACACCAAAAACCCCAGTGATAGCTGTGAGGACAAAAATAAAGGACACAAAATGCTAAGAAAACCAGCTTGATTTGGATTGCTTTGAAAGTAGTCCACTTGGCTGTTAATCAGCAAAGGCCAGGTCTGAAGTCAGGGCTAGATGTACAGGGGTGCCAAGGATGAGCAAAGTGCTCTTCTGACCCCCATTCATTTTGATCCTGAGGATGAGCAGGGGAAATGTGTGAGACTGATGGTCATAAGAAGCTCCCCTCAAAACCTTTGGGACTGACCCAGCCTGGGCCAGCAAACATCAGGGAGAAGGAGGAGAAGCTGCTTGTTAAAAACCAGAACAACTCATGAAAGTCCACACAGGAGGAGATTTACACGAGGTTTCTCAGAACCAGGGAACACATTATCTTTCACTCAAAGACTCTGAATGCAATGAAAATTATCCTGTTTTCTTGACTCACCTGCACTTTCCTCTGCAGCAGAGTGAAGCTTTCAGTGAGAAAAAGCAAAACCACTTTATAAAATGACAACCATATTAAAGCACTATTGCCTTTAGAAAAGGCTTTCACCTATTAAGCTTTATGCCTTAAAAAGCCTAACGTTTGTGTTGAAAGAGTTATTGAATCCATACAAATGCATCACATGGTAACACTTGTTATAAATCTCAGGTCAAAACCTGAAGAAAATAAGTAGACAAGCAGCATCTTTCTAGACTATTTTTGAACATAATTTAGATACTGTAAGTAGTCCATTTTCAAAAATGCATTTTATTGTAAAAACCACTAGTATATAATTCTATTACTCAAATAGCGGTGATGCCTTGATGTAGTTACCTGAAAACAGAGGCTAGGCAAAATAAGAGAATAGAAGTAGGTATTTATTTGAAGGGCATTCAAAGGTACACCCTGGGCAGTCAAAAGGCTACACCCAAGATGGACTCCAGGTCACGGGTTCTTCACACTTTTATAAGTTTGGTCCATTTGCATATCAGGGTTAATTCTCCAATTATAACTTCAGTTAATGATGTAATTACTCCAGGTTTGCAACTCCTCTTCAAAAGCTTTTAGTTTACACATTCTGGGGCCTGGGACAATCAAGGTGTCCTTAAGAGCAAACCTAGAGAGGCTTGTTATGTCTAACCTGTATGACGGAACAGTAGTTAACAGGCCACACAAAACTTCAGAGTTACACACTAGGCAGTACAGGATTTGAAAATTATAAAAGTTAAAATCTAAGGCATCAGCAGAACAAAAGTTATAAATATTCATCATCATGGCAAAAAGCAAAAAAATTACAACCAGTTTTAGCCTGTGTGAAATTTTATCTGTTCCACTAATTTATAGAATTAGGCTCTTACGTTTTCAAAACAGATTTCACAAGCACCACAAGAGAACTTGTGCATTCATCCGTGTAGGAAAGAGAAAGGAAAATCATCTTTATGTATGTGACAGCACTGTTTCCTGGATGCCTGACGCCTGTTGTGCTTAGAAATGGCTGCCTATGCCAATTCAGAGCTACTCTGGAGCCCTGCATGCATGCGTAGTTCCATTAGTATGTCTAGATTGCTCTAAATTTTGGTTACAGTCCACTGATAATACTAAATTTCTCTTTTGCAAAATAGGAAGATATTCTCTGAACAGGCAGCAGCATAGACAGCTCTGACTCAGAGTCTCATTGGAAAATATCAAGTCATTTATGTCTACTTCTTTGCTTCAAATCTGATTGAAGTTGATAGCAAAACCCCTTGATCCTGATTACAGTGGAAACACAGATGGAGAGGTTTCAGCCTGTGTCTCCAGTCTGGTCAGCACGAAGGGGATGAGGTGACTACCAGCTAGTTATCATCACAGGAGTCACAGGGTCCATCTCTGCCTCCCCAAGTGCCCTGTGTTTGCCACCAGCTAGCGTGTGGACAAGTGGCTTTGTAAAGCTTTGGATGAGTTCTTTCTCCCCACGAAATATTGTCTAAATCCCACAGGCACTTAAAAGAAGACACAGACAAAAGGGAGTTGTCACTGATTCACAGGGTAGCAAAATCCGCATAATGTAAATTTGAAAACTAGATACTCTGTTATCAAATACTATAATTTAAAACATTATTAAATTCATTGATGTGACTTTTCAGTAGAAAATTGCAGTCTGGTTTATATCAGATTAGAAATTTAATACATCTGCTGTTAAGTATCTAGAAAGCATTGCGTAACTTTCATCCATGAAGAACAGAGCCGGAGTAAAAGCACTAGAAGATGAAGGGAAACCTGCGACAGGGGTGTTGCATGGCAACTGAAAGCTTGGCTCTGCCAGTCAGTGGCTGTTCTTTGTACTTTAAACTCTATAGTAGGGAAATTAGTCATTAAAGTGAATCTCAAATGGATGACTCTTAATTTCTGAAATACAGCTGAAGCTCTGCTGTACACAAAAGCTTGCTTATGAAAACATCTTGTTTTGAACACAAAGCATTCTTTGTGAAGAGCTGGAGATTAAAAAAAAAAAAAAAGAAAAAAAAGAAAAAGCCTGGTGCACCTTAATCAGAGGAGGGCCAATGCTCTTCTTCCCTAACCTCAAATGATCGAACATGCATCCCGGTTTAGACCTCACACAACGTTCAATCTGTCCTTAATTTTAGAGAAACAATACTTTTTCTGTTTGGAAAACAACTTATACCAAATAAAACTGCTTGGCCCTGAAATTATATTTTCTTTTTTTTTCCCCTGACTTGTTCAGTAATCAGACAATCCCATGGAAGACAAAAGATTAGTTACATATGTACTTCCTCAGTCTTTCCACAAAAGTTGCACAGACTGAGCAAGGGTTGCTTGCAAACATCTTGTCCACTGGCTGATCTGTTTTCACAAAAGGCATAGATAAGCAGGAGTGAAAGGTCTTTAAAATGACTGGATACTCACTTCTTTTGCTACTAACAACCAAAACCTGGGAGCCACTTTTATTTTCCATAACCCCCCTGGCTGAGGGCCCTGCATGCAAGAGTGCTGGGACCTGCTAGGCTTGGAAGGTCCTCCTGTGCCAGGCCTGTGGGTGGATGCTTTCCTGCACAGGGGGAATGTTGGCTAATCCCCACTGGGAGAAAATCATGTGGTGGTGGCTGGACCTTAGTTCCTCTTCCAGGATCTGAAAATGTTCCTCATATGACAGTGAAGACTACTAAAAGGAAGACCGAAGCTTAGTCATTACTGTGCAGAAGACAAGATCAGCTGTGTTGTTTCTCAGGCTTTGTTCATGGGCTTCATGGTGTTTGCTGATTGATTTCTATGCTGAACTTTCTTAGTCTTGCAATTTGTGAAAATTATATTTATGTTAATATTTTTGGACACAGCACATATCTGGAGGCAAACCTGTGTGTACCTGGAGAACAGAGGTGGTGGTGAACAGCAAGTGTCACAGACAGTGCACAAATGCTGTTGCAGATATGTGGTCTTCTTTATTTTATTTCCAAAAGACTTATTTTACTGAATTTCCAAAATGGGTGAGGCTTAAGATGAAGCAGCATGCTCAGAGAGAGGCTGGGGGAGATGGTGTGGAGTGTTTTGCTGAGGGTAGGCAGGGAGGTGGTGGCAGAGAACTCAGAAGACCGTGGAAGGTTAAGGTGTGAATATAGTGAAACAGATGAAGAAAGATATGTAAAAGGCTTAAATCTGATTTACTGATAAAGCCATTTGTAAGTTGAAATGTTCATAAATGTTCACACTGTATCATCTTAAACTTCAAATGTGTTAGACCTGTGGCTGCCTTTTCAGTTTATTTCCCAACACCTCCTAAAATTTCACATTTCTCGGAGAATTTACCCTTCTCTCAGAAATCTGCCATTTGAAACATTTACTTGTGCTGTGGAGAGAGAGAGCATGGGTTTCTGTCAGGGTTTCACTGACATTCTTGCCATGAGAAAGCCATGCATTTGTGCAAGATGCTGGAAGGCAAGTGCTTGCAAAAAGGGTGAGTTGTAAGTATGCTGCATCTCCTTCACTTCAGAAAGCTGAGGAATTAAGGCCAACACTTCTGGGGCTACTCCAGTGTCTGTGACTGGGGCTTGAGCACTGAAATCACTGAGATACCTTTGAAACTCCTTCCTTAGGATGCTTAGATATGAGTGTAGGACCAGCTTGGTTCGGATCTTGGCTGCCTTTTTGAAATAAAATGATCTGCATTCATTAGGTGATGCCTTAGGTTTTAACTTTTATATGTTTCAAATCCTCTACTGCTTAGTATGTAACCCTGAAACTTCATACAGTCTGTTAGCTACTGTCCTCTCATGCTGGTTAGACATAACAAACCCTCTCTGGGCCTGAACTCAGGGACACCTTGTTGTCCCAGGCCCCAAAATATGTAAACTAAAGCCTCTGACAGGAGAAGAAAACTTTGGGTAATTACATCACTACCTGAAATTATAATTGCAGAATTAACCCTCATAGGCAGATGGACCAAACTTATAAAAGTGTGAAAAACCCATGACCCAGGGTCCATCTTGGGTGGAGCCCCTCAGAGGTTTTTTACTGCCCAAGATGTACCTTTGAAGGCCCTTCAAATAAATACCTGCTTTTATTCTCTTAATCTTGTCTAGCCTCTGTTTTCAGGTAGCCACTTCAAGGCATCATAGGTACATTGAAATTGGTGTAAGCAGGTTTTATTTCCTGACACTTTACAATGAAACTGTATTCTTGTTTAGCTTTTGCCACTAAAAGTTGTTCCAAAATAAAACAGTCTCTGTTTTACAAATAAATCCACATGTTTAAATTTAATTCCAAATGCAGTTTCACTAAACTCAGAGACCATGTTCTCCAGGTAAAGGGATGCATATGTTACAAAATGTGTTATTGCCTGTAGCTATTTTCTCATATTAAGACAAAAAAACATAATTAGCAATAGTGCTGTTTTAAATTATTTTATATTTAATTTTTCAATTAAATAAAAAACTCTCTTATGAATTTGAAATCGCGTAAGTTTGATTTTAATCACAAATCTGATTTTAAGTAAATGGTTCCAGCTGGTCATTTGTCAAACCCTGAGTGGAAATCTTTCACATGATTTTTATTTTGGGCAGCTCCTCATGGATTTAAAAGGCGTATATTTCCCTGAGGAGAATTTCCTACAGATTTGTGTCCCATCTTGTTTAAGCTATCCCTCTGCAATATTCCACCTGTCCCTCATGTCTCCTATGGTGCTTCTGCTTGGTAAGCACAAGCAAACACACAGGAGGAGTGGTCCCGTGGTTTGGGCTTCCAGCTGCTGCCAGGCGATAAATAATGTGTGAATTCAGTCTGCTCTTCTGCCTGTGGGAGCACTAAGCTGAGTCCCTCTTCTGCCTGGCTCTGAGCATTCTCAGAACCTGTAGGAACTCAGGTTGTCCTCAGCACATTCAATTGAAAAGCCAAATTGGTTCAAGAAGTGTTAGGGAAAATTGGAAGACATGTGGTGTGACTGTCTAAAACTCACTTTCTTAAGAAAGGAAACTAACAGGGAGTATTAACTATTGTAGACAAGAGGATGGAAAAGGATCACGTGTTATAGCTTGTGCTGTCACTGAATTTACCTAGCAAGAGGAGGAGAAATATAGGGTGATAGGTGGAAAATCAAGTAAAATTGAAGGGCTGACGATATGGCAGAATGGAGTAGGGACAGCTGAAAGGATTCAGTGTTGGTAATAACACATAGTACAGGGAAAAGGAAAAAGTCCTGCATCTTGAGAGGGGTGTATTTGAGACGCTTGATCAATCCTTCTTTCCCTCTGGGTCTTCCTCTTGTTGAAGTTCAAAGAAACCTTCCAGATCTCCCTGAACACAGAGGCAAGTTGTGGATGTGATATGGACAGAGAAACAGGGTGGTTGCCATCCTCTGGGCAAGGCGGCTTTGTGGATGCCTATGAGCTTCCCAGTCATACTATTTGGTTTACCTGTCCCCCTCCTCCCCTCCAAAATAAACAACCCACTCCTGTTTACTCTTTCCCCGCCATCCCTGGGTTTGGTGATTCTAGTAACTAATTTTTCAGTAACTTGTTTAGTCTGGGAATCTTCTCTATTCCCACTGTCTTCTGACATTCTACATCCAAGAAGAGTTCCCAATACATCCCTTTCCCCATGTGTGATATGTCAGTACCTTGGGTTGTTTTATTAGTTTAGCCCCAGGTTGGGATTGTCCAGCCATTTTTCCCTTCCATTGCTCTCAGCAGCTGGCAGTTTCTCATTTTGCTGTCAGATCGTCATATTGCTGGAGCCTGTGGCATACAGGAGTGGGATCTAACTGCTGCCATCTGCTGCTGGAAGGGGAACTATGGGGAAGATAGAACCCACCTTCTCTGAGACGCGCACAGCAAAGCATGAACAGGAAACAGTAATGAGCTGCATGAGAGGAAATGCTGGCTGGAGACAGAGGAAAAAACTCTTCCAAAAAGGATAGTCAAGCATGGAAACAGGCTTCACAGAGCAGAGGTGGATCCTCTCTCCATGCAGATATTAAATAATTGAAAGTGACAAGGTCCTAAGGAATCTGATTTAACTTTTAAGTGGCTTTTGCTGCCCTTTTCAGCTGGTCAGCTGGCCAGGCTAGTCAGGAGGTCAAAGTTGCAAATCCTCCCTGATTTTGCAATAAGCAGATTTGCCTGTCTTCTGTAATTAAGGTTTGAAAAGTCTAAAAGAGGCATCCATGTAAACAAACATTGGTTTTTAGAGACCCTTTACCATGACTTTTCATAGCTCCAGTTCTCTACCAGAACACCAGAACCCGATCACTGTAGATGTAGAAGGCACTTTTTCTTTAGGCACATGTAGAATAAGTAACAAATCTCCTAATGTCCAAAGCATCAAAGAGAACCCATCGTCTGAACCCTAAGGGGCCCCACAACTTGTCACAAATGCCAAGAAGATCAGGCAGGTGAAGGCTTGGGATTCAGCTGAGCAGTGAACTGGGTGAGGAACAGGCTCAGCAGTGAATGAGAGAGTTGATTAGGGAATGAATCACATAGGGAGAAGGTTGTGCAATTAAACTGATAAAGTTGGCAGTAAAACAAAAAGCAGAAAGAGAGAATGAATGCAACAATCAATCAATAAAGCAGTGAATCAATTGTCTAGTTAATAAGATAGTTAATTATGCAGAACTGAGCAGGCAAGGCAGTGTATTTGGTCAATTTGGCTACAACAAATCTCCCCAATATGTTTCAGTCATGGCATCATTTACTTTTGCTAATTTTTGTTAACGTAAGCCCCAAAGGTTTGACCTCTGAATTAGTATTTTCCTTCCTGTATCTTCAAAGATAGTAGCTGTTTCTAGGCTGCTATGATCTATTTCCTTATATTGTTTCAAAAAGACAAGAATTAGGTTATGATCTGGGAGAACTAGTACTCTACTCCCTCTGTAAAAGCAATACTTACCTATCAGCATATTCTTATTTCTATTATTTCAGTATTTTATATTATTTTTTATTATTTCATTTCTATTTTATATTATGGTGCTATTTATTGATCTTTCCACTGCCAACACAAATATTCTAAGTGCTTTATAAACTAGAATTTGCAAACCTTTCCTCAAAATAGTTTCTATTCTGAAAGTATCCACATTTAGAACACTTTGTTATGTTGTTGAAAAAACTCTCTCCATTTTCTCCCCATTGTACAAAATGGAAACTTGGATAAAGAACTGACAACTCAGTGTCCTTGTATCCTGAAGTGATACAACACAGGGTAATGCAGGAGGCGAAGAAATATGTGAAATAGTCACCTTGTTGAAGAAGAGAGAGGTGAAGGATTTTCGGACATTGTCTGAAGCTTGGACCAGTCCATGTGGATAACATCTTCCTCTAGAGTCTATCTACATTATTTGTCAGGACTTTTGTGGTTGTGATCAGCTTTCACATTGTGTATCTGCAAGGCTGGGTAATTCCGGACACAGTCCAATAACTGTCTCCATGCCTTGGGTGTGAGTGTGACTTGGCCTTCACTGCTGGAGCTGGACATGAGTAAGCCTTGAAGATGCCTAAACCCTGTGAGAACTTTGGGGTTTTTCCTTCTGAAGTTCCCAAGGCCTCCTGAGCTGTGCCTGTGTGTCCATATCCACCCACCATTAGAAAGAGCTCATCTACTCTATACCTGTCTCACTCCTGAGCCTGAAAGAGATCCGTAATTCAGCTTTCCTTGTCGGTGCACAGATGTCCCAGCCCAACGGCTCACTCCGGAACCCAGGTCTGCAGAAAATGCAGTTCAGGTGGCTGGTCTCTGTACAGATCAGCAGCTGTGGTGTGATGCCCTTCTGCATTTGTCCTGGTTTGACAGGAAGGAAGTTTTTTAAGGAAGGTATAGTCAAACCAATCATGGGTCAGAAGTGAGTATTGACATCTGGTGTGGCCACTGAGGAAACTTGTCACCTCTGAGAACATGGGGAGATAAAGGAGAGATTCACAGAGGGACTTCCTTTTGTGTTCCGGCCAGTGAAGGGAGCAGATGTCCTCCCTCGCCCAGCCTGGGCCTGGGCCTGGGCCTGGGTGGGGGAGGGGCAGCCATGCGGCCTGAGGATGAGAGGTAGGCCGGAGCCCAGAGAGAGAAAGAGAGAGATGGAAGGGAATGGACTGAGTCAGCTTCTGCAGGATGGAAGGGTGGAGAGACGAGGAGATGGTTCTCTACCCACCGCCTTCCCCCCTCCCCCTCCCAGAGAGAGAGACTGTGTCTGTCCGTGCCGGCCGAAGAGCGGAGCGGGGGAGGTTCCCGGCTGTGGGGGAGTCCTGGAGCTGACGGCACGGCACTAGCGACAGAGACGTTTTAACCCTTCTCTTCCTTGGGAAAGGAAAGCTTTATGAAACATTAATCTTCCTGAGCAGTGTTTGGAGTGAGAAGAGAGACAGCCTGGAATCCTGTGACGTTAAAGGAATTGATGGGAAGAATCTAAAGTGGGAAAAGATGATGGAGTGGCTTATGGCTGGACTTATCTTGTATGGCCATAGACTGAACAATCTGTCTTTAATACGTGAGACTGCATTTAGGTGGATGCAGTGGCTGGATGCCAGATGAGGCGACCTGCTGCAGTGATGCCGAGCCTAAGTGGAGGAAGAAGGAAGAAACCCTCGGCCCCAGGGGTTATAAAATGGGGGGGACTGTTTGTCCCAAAGAAGGAGCTTCTGGTACTTGGCGAAGCATCGTTGAATCCTGAGGGCAGTCTTGGTCCATAGATGGTGGTGAGAGCACCAGACATGGAAGGACACTATGGTTTGCAAGAGAGACTCCTCTCTTCTTAAATGGACTGAGAATTGATTATTTGAGTATTGTTAATTGATCAGGAAATCCAAGGTTTTGTCTGATTGTGGGAAGGGTGGAAGTTGGGAGGAGGAGGAGGAATGTTTCAGAGAGTTTTCATTTCTGTTTCTTATGTGTTTCTTTCCTTTAGTATAGATTAATAAAGTTTATTTTTTCTTATTTCTAAGTCTGAGCCTGCTCTGCTCTGTTCCTGATCACATCTCACAACCATTATTAGTAAAAAATATATTTTCATGGGGCACTGGCATTGTGTCCAGTGTCAAACTTTGACAACATTCAACAATACTTCAGGGTAAATTAGAAATAATCTGGTCAGTAAACTTCTATGGAAGGATTATACAGAGTTTGATGTGTTGTAAAACAAGTATTCTACTTGAATTTATGACTTTTAATATTCAGCCAGAAATAGTAGTTTCTGGACCTGTTTTTTGATGTGGTTTTAAAGATACTCCTTACTGGTAAAGGTGGAGCAGCTGAAGTAGGGATGGCTATTTTGTGAAACACTGCTCTTGGCAATTAGACAGGGCTGTTCTTGTGTATGTGACTTCAACCTGGGTTGCAGGGATTGGTTGTTTTCACCGACTTGGTTCTCAGGGACATTGGGTGACAAAGGGTTTTTTTTTGAGATACACATATGAAAGGATCTTTATTTGCTCGTGGTTTTGATGTCATGTTG
Organism: Dryoscopus gambensis; assembly: GCA_013389985.1. Taxonomy (NCBI): domain Eukaryota; kingdom Metazoa; phylum Chordata; class Aves; order Passeriformes; family Malaconotidae; genus Dryoscopus; species Dryoscopus gambensis. The sequence goes on from WEIT01037816.1 coordinate 35,993, forward strand.
GAGGGGTTTACATTTACTGCACTGGCCTTATAGTGCTCCATCCAGAAAATTTAAGTCCATTTGTGGTTTGCCCTGCTAATATTGCAGACATAGAATAATCTTGTAAAAAAGTTCTGGCTATCTCGTGGTCTATTTAAGGGGTAAATATGGCCATCTCTGACTGAAACTTGAGGCAGCTGTTAATAGTTAATAATCTTTTCATTATATCTTTTTGTCCACCAGCTGTGGACTGAAATAATTTTAGGCAGCTCATCTTGTAGTTTCACTAGAGGCTTCCCTTTGCCTTTTTACATAACCTTTTCTATAATTTTCTATCAAAATGATAGAAACACCTCATATGAGGACAGTAACTTTTGCAAGGAAGTTGGGGCAAAATGTGCTACAGGAACCCAAATAACGGTCTCTGCTCCTCCAATTCTTGTTAACTTCGTTGACTCCTGTGCAAGAGGCCTCTTTGCTGAAGTGACAAACACTTTGACATTATTAAGTAGGTATTAAGACCTCCATAAAAATTCTGGTGACTGTACTCGAATCCTTACAGTATTGTATGTGACAGGTTGGAGCCTGCCTACAGCACACTGTCAGATGCTTACACCCGTGGAATGCGCTGTGTAATTGTTTCTTGTCTCCCTCCATGAGCTGATCTACCTAAAGGGAAAAGCATTTTTATTCCTAGCAGACAGAACAATCATTTTTCTAGCTCAGGAAGTCAGTATTTGGGGCTATAAGCTTTTGTTGTCATTAATTCTTCCTAGTCATATTTTGAGGACTGAAAGGCTTGTGAGGCTTGCAAACACAGCCGGTAAGCCTGATTTGTCATGCAGAGGAGAAACACTGTGAAGAGGAGCTTGAAGGAAACAACAAATACGCTGTGTGGAACAGCCAGAGCATTATACACTTTATCTGGGCCATATACAATAACCTCTTCAGTCACTGTCACTTTTTAGAAGCATGTAACAACATGCAGAAATATAAAATAGTGCAGAAGCACTCTAGCAGTTTAATCAGAACATGGCTTATTACAGTGGAGTGCCAGTCTATAAAGAACTGCTTGGTAATACCAGCTTCATGTTAATCCCATAACAATCAGATAATGGTGAAATGTTGATTTATTCACTGATTTACTCTTAGCTAGATTGAAATAATGGAGTAAAATGAGCCCATTTAGACTGGTTCTTGAGTTGAATGCTCCTAATTGCATTTGAAAGAATAGACCATAATGCATTTGAGTATTGCAATGACCCTGCTAATCTATGCAATTAGTTAACTATTTTGGAAAGGAGACTACCTTACATGTAGTTTTGTCTTAAAAATTAGAATATATTTTTCATATATTCTGTGCATGATTCTGTACTGAACTCATTGTCCATGTAAAATCCTCGATTTTACTCCAATACTAGTCACTTTCTGTGTAAGTTTGCAATGAAACAGCTCAATTACTGTATTATATTTCCGTTAATTATTCAACTAGAGTTCTGAAATTTGCACATATTCATTCTGGGTCACAGAGTTCAGCATGGGAGGGAATTCCAGATTACACATTCCATTAGATATTATCAAAAGGCCATCTGTCTTTCTTTGTGGGTTTCAGTCACTCAAGAGCCTGAGGATATTTAGGCAGGAAAGGAGAAGTAAGAAAGAAAAGCTCTTGCAGTAAAAATCTGACTAGGGCACTTGCAAGTTTTGAGTGTTTCTAGAGGGGTAGAAGCTGACTGCAATTTTACAAGAATCTCCTGCTCCACTTAATGTTTCTCACCCTCATATTTTTGGAGAGTCACTTTCAAAGAGATATCTCAGCGAGAACTTGGTGATCTCCTGTCTTTTGAAGCTCCTGGCTATACCCCTGGCTACTGAAGTAAAACAAATGAAGGAGACAAGCTGGTGCTGAGGATTTGAGCACTGCTTCCAGTCAGTGGATCCTCTCCTTGCCTTCAGGCAAAAATAGCCGTATTGCCAAGCAGGCATCATTTAAAATGAGATGTCTGTGTTAAACTCTTCTGTGTGTATTTACATCATGGTGCATTTTTTGCATACAGCTGGACATTACCATGTTGTTACTGTGTGCAGCTGCAAATGAGAGTAATTGAGAGGGCGAGACTGTGCATCTCAACAGCCTGGAGTTGTACCCACCAGTTCCACCTGCTGGGTGTCCCTGAAGCTAAGAGGCACAAACTGGATGGGACTGGACTATTACTGTCTTCCTGCATTTCTGTGTTTAAACATTAAATTCTAGTGTTTTCAGAGCTGAATTAGGTTATGGTTATTTTTATGCCTGGCCTCAGATTCATGCCTCACTCTTGTCCTGATGCATACATGAAAGAATCCCAGGAAACACTCTAGCCTTCCAAAGAACAATGGAATGCTTGATGCCTGTACAATTAACGAGCTTGTAAAATATGCTATATGAGTTTTGTTTGTTGATATTTCTGGATTCTTTCCTAAATAATGCAAATGTTTTCAAGTCATGAGACAACTGTTATAATAACAGAATCTGACACTCTGCTTAACACTGTTGGAGTATTTTAAGAGAATCTCCTGGGAGATGAGCAATAAATGGTTTATCGTTTATCAGACTCTGTGCAGGAAATACTTTGGGAAAAAACTATAGGAGGGCCAGCAAAGAGGCCTATAAAGCTAGTGGCACATAACTACCGCTAGTTTCCCTTCCTGAGCTCATGGAATTTGTGGGAAAAAAGTGCAAGAGTAAAGGCACTGGATGCATCCCTCCAGCTGTAGATTAGGCTGGGAAAATTTCAGGTTCATCAGATTTTGTCAGTAGAGATATCCAAGGACAAATTGAATGAACAATTTCTAGGCATTGCAGCACCTTCAGCAGTGGAGGAGAAACCTCTACCCCACAAGAGCCACCTGCCTGATGGGCTTCACTACATCCAACACGGGCTGTTCTGTTTGCTTGCAGTCAAGCACTACAAGCATTCTTAGGAGAACATGAATGGTGAAAATGTTTGGCTGTCCTCACTTTGAGAATCTTATGACCCAACTGAGTGTCCTGTGAAGTGTGCTGTTTGTCAGGAGCCCAAGTCCAAGGTGCTCATTGCTATATCTTGAGTTCCTTGCTGTGAATTAATGAAAAACATATTCAGATAATCACAGCATGGGTGAGGTCATCTGGTCCAACCCCACTGCTCAAGAAGAGCCTCCTAGAGTTGATTGCCCAGCCCATACTTCAACAGCTTGTCTATGAGGAGATTATCAGACACAGTTCCTAGAGACCTACTGAAGTCATGGAAGAAAATATTTGCTGTTCTCCCCTCACCTACAAGATGGTAATTTCATCATAGATCGTTGTCTAGTTGCCAAGTGTGACTTGCCTTGTGAATTCATGCTAACTACTGCTAATTTCCTCCTTGTCCTTCATGTGCCTAGAAATGATTTCCAGCATGACTTGTTCCATCACCTTACCAGGGACTGAGATGATGTCAGTTGGCCTGTAGTTTCCTGGGTTCTCCTTTTGCCTTTGGTGAAGATAGGAGGGATAACAACAAGGGGACAGAGAATGTGTACGTGAGATAGATAGTTCCAATTTCCTGGTATCTGATAAAATGCATCATAATGTATTTAGAGACCACCAGCAGTTCAGGAGTTGTTGGTGGCATAGTTAAGAGCTTGTGGAAAAAGACTGAGGCCCTAGAAAAACAGGAATGGGAAAATTTTGTACTTAATTTCTGGAAGAAAAGGGTGGAACCAGTCAGCTCAGCCTCAATTCCCAAAATTGACTGGAAGAATTACTAAAGATGTTGTTGGGCACCTGGAAGTTACAATGAAGGCAAAATTGTAAAGAACAATTCATGTGAAAACAATTGAATATCTTGTGACAGGTTTGGCTGATAGGAGAAAATCTGTACCTGTCATTTCTTGACTTCTGTGGAACTATTACACTTGACATTCTCACATGGAAGTTAGAAAACTCAGTTCTGGAAAAAATGTAGCAAAGAAATGTACAAAAATGAATTGGTTTAAGAATAGATATAAATAGTTTGCTGTAACTATGGGTATTTATGGCCATCTGAACTACCTCCTCTACAAAAACAGCACTACCTCAGAACCTCCTCCCCACTGCAGACTTTCTTTCCCTGTCCAAATGAACATCTCAGGCTGCATATATGTATGTCCTTGCATATATATATGCTAAGTCACCTGGACTTTTTCTTGGAAAAAGAGCAGGAGATAATAAGGCCATATTTCTGATAGGCAGAAAAAAGGTATGTCAGAAATGAAGGCTTCTATCAAATAAGTTTGTTGGAATGTGGCTCTATGGGGCATGAATGTGAAAGGAGAGTGGAGTCCCAGCTGAAAACATGGTCCGAGGAGCCCTGTGGTTCATGTGAGTTGCTCAAGCCTTCTTTGCCAGTTTACATTTTCATCTTGCTTTCCTGCCTCAGAATTGAAGTCTGCCCTCCCAGCATTCTCAGAAAACTGAAATTCAGAACAAGATTTAGAGCCACGTGTCACAGCTTCCCAGTTTGCTAACATCTTCCCCTCTGACTGCTCTCTCCTGCCCCTGTTGAAAATAATATTTATAGAGAACTTGCTTGTGTGCTGAAACCACTGCCTGTCAGGCACATCAATATCCACTGCACAGGAAAGCAGATGTGAGCTAAATCTTTGGACAATAGTCTTGAGATTTCATAGGGATGTAGTTAAAAATATCTTATCGCATGGCCTAGTTGAGCCAAGGGTGAGTGTGTGGAAGGGATTATGACATTTCTAAGGGAAGGTAAGGACTAGAAATAATGGTACTACTGCATATTGTCAAAATCTTCCCTCGCCAAAAGAATAACCTTGTGAATAACATACAGCTAGACAAAGGCTGCTCCAGGAAATTCACACCAGACACATGGCAAGGGCATGGGGCCTGTCCTGCCGTAGAAGCTTCCAGGCAATCACAGAATCATTAGGGTTGGAAAAGACCTTTAAGATCATCATGTCCAACCATCAACCTCACCTCACCACCATGTTCACCATTAAACTATGGCTTCAAATGCCATAGCCAACATACAAGTGTTTTTTGAACACTTCCAGGGATGATGAATCCACCACTTCCACAGGCAGTCAGTTCCAATGCTTTATAACCCTTTCCATGAAAAGGTTTTTCCTAATATTTAATCTAAACCTCCCCTGGCACAACTTGAGGCTGTTTCCTCACGAGAGAAAGCTTTCTCCCAGTCATCTCCATTGCCTGAACTCCCACTTCAGGCATAGGCATGGCGGTTTCTCTGAGAGGAAATGGGGAACAGTATGTAAAAGCTTGTAGAGCATAAGTGAACTGTCGGGTTAGCTCAAGTGTAAAGTGGATGGTAAGAGTGACTGTGCTTTTGAGAAGGATTTCCCAAATTCCAGCTTTCTGCAGTGAAGGTGGAACCCTTTTTTGTGTCTTCTTCGGCCTTAAATTTATCACTGTCACTGCCCAGATCTGGGTAAAACTTGCACATTTGACTTCACACACTAGCCAGCAGTGCTCAGTCCCCTAGCTCTTGCTGAGCTGGTCCCCTTTAGCTCAATAATAAATAACAGTGTTTATTGGAGCAGGATGTGGCTGGCTGCTGGTAGTGTCATATCCAGTTTGTACAAATCTGCCAGAGAAGCGTGGAGGCTGCTGCTAGGAGCTCTCCTCATGTAAATTCATTGTTTGTACTTCCACAGCTGCATGCCAGATAGGGAAGTCTTATTTAAAACAAAAGTAGATGAGTGAGCCTTACATCTGGCAGCAGAGGGAAGAGACAAGAGGCCTCCAAATAGTTTATACCCCTTTGTCTAAAGGAAGAGATATCCTGATTGTTTATTCCCTGTAGAAGTCCCTTTGTCCTTCCTGTTCTTGATCTCTTGGGGTTTTTGTGGGTGTGTTAGTTTGTTTGTTTTGGTGGTTTTTGTTTGTGGGGGGTTTGTTTTTTTTGTTTTGTTTTGTTTTTTGTTTTCTGTTTAAGTGTTACCAAAGTAAATTTTCCTCTTGGATTTCCACATGGTGATGTGAGATCACTGCAGACCTCCCACAAAAGTGGGGTTTGTCCAGAGGACACGGTAATTCCTGTCTTACTGCAGAGAAGAGACTGGAAGAGTGCACTGCAGCAAGCACGAGCTGTGCAGCAGGAACCCTTGAACTGTAGATACAGGTTTGAGCTGACAGTTATGTATGTCAGATGTTGCAGGAGATGTATGGGCTGCCTGTGGGAATCACTCCTCCAGTGCCTCCTGCTTTTTCTTGACCTTCACTGCTCTGAAAGACAGTCTCTTCCCAACTGCTTCTGCAGGCTGGAGAACTTCTATGGGATGAGGAAAACTGTTCATTTTTTTTTTAGGACGGATATCTCTGCAAAGATTTCGGTGGATCATAATTGCCTGTCTAATGCCAATTATTAATCTGTTTAGAGCTGTAGGTATGTGTGAATAACATATTTAAGCACTGAAATTTGGATGGGCTCTAATTTTAAGCTGGTCTGCACAGACCCCTGCCTGGCATCCCCCCGCCCAAACTTTCACCCTCACTGCTCCCTCAGAGTCAGGGAGCAGGTCACTGCCTGCACCTTGGATGCAAACACGACTCAGGCTCTTATGAAGGCTTGAGGAGTTTTTCCATCCAGCTCCTTTTTGAACACTTAACCCAAGATGAAATATTCAGACTGAGCTGGCCCCGGCAGTGAGGAGATCAGAGAAGGTGAGGATGACTTTCCTGGGAGGCGCTACTGAAACCCTCACCAGGGATGGGCAATGCGGGAACATGTTTACTAGAAGGGGCCAGGGGATAGCTTGGAGGACTAAAGAGTGGACAGAGAGGAGGAGGGAAAACAAGGGAAGTTTTAGACAGCCAAATTTCTGCCCTTTGCTTATCTGAATGGCTCCTGTGGGTGGTTATTTTAACCAGGACCTTCAGGCAACAACTGCCAAGTACAAATCTGTTTTCTTAGGTGCCTAATTGAATTGAAAATTAACAATAGACTAACTCTGGCACCTGACTGGACTTTTTTTGCCAGTGTTCAAAAAAGGACACAGCAGCTTAAGAACAAATAGGTCTCTCAGCTCTTTGATATTTCTCAGATTTATGTCACCAGATGGGAAAAGTTGTGGCACTATATGGTGTAAAATGTTGAGAAAGCCTTAAAGAATCACGGGCTTGATATGGATCCAACTATGCTCAGGACTAGGACGTGTTATTCTACCATACCACAGCAAACTGTAAGCTTCTTTGAGAATGAAGTACCAATGGAAAAAAAAAATCACGTTTCCATGATACTAAGGCAAGCCAGGGAAAGAGAGTGTGCCTGGGAACAGCATGTTGTACGGACTTCATGTGTGCAAGAGAGCTGTGCTAATGACTTCCCAGTGGGTGGAACTGGAGAGGAAGTCTTATCTCCAGACTCCTCAGAGATAGACAGTTGGAAAACACCAGCTCCAAACCTAATTTTTCTGCCTGACTAATAGAAGGTGAATTCAAAGATATGGTATGTGTTATGTGTCAAAGCTAAAGCAGTTTTCACCAAGTCTAAATCATAACTGCATTGTCAGGCAGAAAACCTTATGGGGGATGCAAGGATAATGACAAAAATAGTAGGAAGAGAAATAAAAGGTGGAATCCAGGGAGCCACCCCAACATCTGAAATCCTACTATATTTAATTTACTTCTGAGAGAAGTGTTCTCTTATGGTGGACAGACGAGGATGCATCACTGGTTGAAGTAAATCAGCATTGCTCTTCTGAAACCAGCAAAGCCATATTGATTTATATCACTTGATGGTCTCTGCTTGAAAATTCATCATTGTAACAAATACTATAAAACTCTAGGTTTGTCACCAGAGAAGAGCTTTTAGGGATGTCAGAAGGGAATCATCCTGCTTGAACAAAAGGATTACTCGAATGGGAAACAGTCTTGCACCAGTCTTCCTTCAGGATATGATGCCACAGCTCTATGAGCTATGGCAGGAGGGGCAGTAATCTTGGAAAGCAGTTGAGTAGCAAAAAACCAGGAATGTCTGGCAGATGAAAACTTTAAACAGGAAGGAATGGCAAAAAATAAGAGGCTTATAAACAGGACAGGTGTATGAGTGGCTGTACGCTCATGGTCAAGAAACTGCACAGGTAGATATCTACCACAGGAATAGAAAAGGAAGTAGGACAGTCTCCATGGAGTCTGTATGAGGAGCATGGTGAAGCCCCCTCTTCCAGACTTGCCTGAAAGAGGAAGGTTGATTGGAGATTTAGGCTTTGTAGGAATGGTGAACTGAATTTAATCTGTGACTTGTTTTTGAAGGTAGCACACCACTGTGCCTGGGTTTGGGAATGCTGCATCCTTGGCTCCAGTAGAGGCTTGCCACACTCAAGAGCCTCACAAATTATCAGCAATCAAGTAAACACGTCCTGAAATACACCCTGTTTCTATTAATAGTGCCTTTCTTTTTGCAAACAGGGTTCAATTCTTTTTTTATCTTATTGTCTGAGTGGGGACTGTTAGTGGATGTCATCTTTCTGCATTTATTATATGCTACAGGAGCTTGCTTTGTACTGTAGTACAATCAGACACAATGGAGGGAGTGCAGAAGCTAAGCAAGCAAAATCATACAGGAATTCACAGAGCTTGTCTTTGTCTGTGTTTAACATACATTAGAACCAGCAAGCTCATAATCAACATTATTTGTTATTCAAAAGATCTCCTAAGCTACTTCCATCAGCTGTACAACACTGTGAGAGGAGAATCTGCTCTTGTTTTCCAAGACATAAAGCAGATGGCTCATGTTTTATGAATGGAGAAGATACCACATGTACCTTTACATATACAAACACATCAACACATGCCCAAGCTTAAGTGTTGCATGTCTTAGTCCAACGTACTATTGTATCTTGTGCTTTTTCGTAAGAAATTTGCTTTCGTTGTTCTTCTCAAAGTTTGGCAAGCTGGTTTTTCCATCTCTTTTCTCTTGGTATTGTGGCACTAGCAATCTTACACTATTTACCTAGAAATCTGTCTTCTGAAATATATCTGTTTATCCTCTGTCCAAACTGTCCCGCCTCATGTTTCATGTGCCTATAGGATTTCATTTCTGTTTTTAAAAGCAGAGAAGAAATTATAGTGTGTGATTTGATAAGGAGACTCTGCAGCAATCTTGACTTTTGACACAGATGACCTTTATTTTCCCTCTTGTAAAGTTCAGATTCAAAATTTTCTTCCATTTTGCTGCAAAGCCTGGTTAAGTCCTTGCAATGGGAGATAATTGTGAAGTGCACAGAGAGGTAAATTAGGCTGGGCAGTAGAAATATACTTTAATGGGGCCAGACTGATTGAAGTAGCTGAGGTTGCATAAGTATTTTGACACAGTGCTGGGCTTTGCAGACAAACCCTTTGCACTACAGGATTTCCCCTGAAAGTGTGGAGCATCAGGAGATCATCTGCCCAGCTGGCTGACTACCAGTCTTAACTGAACACACACTTCAGTTTAATTGTCTTTAGTGTGACAGCCACCTCACTAAATGCAGAAGCAAAATGATATTAGAAGTTATGCACGCCCAAAGGTTGAATTCCCATGGGTCATTAATTATACACACATGCAGAGTTCTTCCATACACTTTTTTAAACAATGCTGTTACAATATGGATTTTATATTGAAGACTAGAAATGAATCTGGAATCCTTGGAGAGGTTCAGGATGACTCAGCCAGTGTAAAGGATTTGTCACATTGTCCTGAGGATATGACAGTAATTTATACTGATATGGGCATGATGACAGGGAGCCACATCCTGCAGACCCTACTGAGACAATCTGTCCCACATCCCTACTGGCCACATCCCGCCAGAGGACATCTGCAAGAGAGATAATGGCAGTCCTAGCGTCTGAATCTGTAGCAAGTTGGCACATCCCCAAACCAAATCCATAGATGCTTCATTTACACACATTTGTATCAGATTGCTACTGTGGGTGGAAGAGAACAGGGGCTTGGACTGTGATCCAAAAGATGTGGATGTTACTGGCTGCAGGAGCTGTCCTGGATGCCAGTTTCCCTGGGCTGACTGGGTAACCATTGGAAGAAGGCATCTCCTGCTCCTGAGGCCCTTCCTGAGGGACATCCCATGTGGGGCATGGCAAACCCAGCACTTGGCTGAAATCGTCTGTACGACTGCTGTGGTCAGCCCTTTCAAAGGCTCAGCCTGGCAGCCTGCTCACAGTTTGTCCCTGATTTCCTGGGTTTCAACATCCTTGCCCTTCCACAGAAGTATACAAAACACTGGGGAGCTTTTCTCCCCACCAGCTGATTCTTCAATTTTGCTCTTTTTGTCAGGGCTTCTCCCTGGAGCTCCCCAGCAAGACTGCGGAAAACTCCCACACAATTTATTTAACTGGCTTCCTACCCGCTGGTCTCAGAGGCACATGCTGGGCAGTCACTTACGCAGCAGCATGTCCCTGGCCTCAGGTGCCACACTGAGTGGCTTCGCAGTCAGCCCTGAGGGTTCACAGAATGTCTGATAACCCCTCTCTGCCACTGGGCTGCTCATAACCTCACACTGTATACATGCATATATACATATAGACACACACATATATATATATACACACGTATGTTTTTAATATATATATTTTTTCTTTTGTGCATGTGTTTGTATATTTATACAGTCAGGGTATATAGAACTCATGAAGTAATTCTAAAATACAGTGAGAACACTTTTTACCCCAAAATTGCTTTCTTGTCTTAACATTTTGCAGTTTAATTTAGGGTGAAAATTCATCCTGAATGACTCCGACATGACAGTAAGATGCACTCATCTGTTCGCTTTTGACTATGAAAATCCTCAAGGGACATCAATCAAGCTTTCCTAGGGACTTCCCACATCCATCCATCTTCCGTATTTTTGTACATGCTCATGATGCAGTGAGTTTGAAAACAGAAAAGTTGCAAACCCAGAGCTATGCAATGATGTGTCAAATAACAGTATGTCTCTGGTTGTAACTAACAACTGAAGAATTTACACAAACTTAAAGCCAATATACATGTGTGGGTGGCAGTTTTAAACCCAGTGTCTGTAGAAAAAAATTGGGCATTGCCAGAAGGAAAGAAAAAGGAAGTGTGAGGTTCCAGAGTCTTCATTGTGCAGTATGGGTGGAGGAAATAGTAGGATTTGCTCCAGGTTTGGTGAAGGTGCTGATGTTCATTATCTAGAAAAGTGACATATTATCTCTTTTTCTGTGTTTTTAATTCTAACAGAAGTTCCTTCCTGTACAATTGCCTGAGTCTTGCTCTGTGAGTGAGTTCTCTGCCCTCCCTACTTATCAGCTGGTTTCAAGGAGAGCCTGCTTTCCTGTCTTTCTGTAATTTAGTTCCCTATGTGAGGCTTGGGTATCCCTGTCAACCTCCCCCACTGGCATAGCTCTCGGGGTCACCAAAATACATAAGCTTTCCCACCATCTCTAGATGCTCTCTCCTGGGAAGTATCGTCCTACACGTATATGTGTATATAGTACAGACATATAAAACTTGGGAACTCTGGGAAGGAGACAGCCTCCATGACCTTATAGGCACAGGGCATGTGATCTAAGTGGGAACTTCCCCTGAAAGATCACCGCAAGATTTGTCCCATGTGTATTACATGCCATGATTATATACATTAAAGTGTTTAGAGTTTTAAATACACTCCAGATGCTTTTTCCTGCCCTTTCCTCCCACTCAGCTTGACTTTCCCCTAGCTGATTGATTCTCATACTTTATGTTCAGGGCTTCAGTATTTTGCTTCCTTGCCACATTAACTGTTTTCGGCACACCAAAATCTGCCCAGTAAGACTGGGGAAATGCAATATAATATGCTGAGAAGCTGCAATGTATCAGAATGGGATGAGCAATCAGAGTGTGAGCGTTCAGCTGTACTCAGCACCAGACAAACTCTGGGTTTTGTGAAGTCAGCAGGAGTTTTCCCAACAATTTTAGAAGTCCAGAATCAGGCCAGTGTTGGGAAGCGCTGACAAATGCAATCTATCAAACAACTGGGAATTATTCCTTCTGCTATTATTCTGACTTCCTTTCATATTTTTCTTTTTGCGTGTTTCCTAAAACATGAGAATTGTTGGATGCCTTTTGTCCCAGGTCACCTGCTGCATGTACCCTATAATTTCCCATTTCTTTGACTGTTTAATTATAGGCAAACACTGTAAACATCCAGAAATGCCCCCACCGTTTTTTACTGTCTGCCTTTGTACTGCATCTCGCACCTTCCCTTCTCCCCAGAGGAGGAAGCAGCATTGTCTTGTTCTATTAGAGAACTCACAAATATTGCTCTCTAGGCACCAGTTCTGTGCGTAGCATGTAAATATGAAAGGAAGATGCAACCACATCTGGGATATGACCCAAAGAGGAGCAGTAGTCAAGAACAGCCTTGGATGCAGAACAAACTGTGATCCCATAAGTTACAGAGTTTTGGTTTCCTTCCCTGGCAGCTGCCAGTGCTGGTGAGATCCCAAGCGAGTTTGGGTATCTCTCTGCCTCCTTTAGCCCTGGAAGCTAAATCCTCTGGGAAGTTTTTGGGATATTCTTTACACGTGCAGGATGGAGGAAAAAGGCAATACAGCAAAATACTCATGAGGGCATGCAGGGAAATGCTGATATGAGGAAAGAGGAGGACTGACAGGCAGCTCCGTTTTCAGGGTGATTGCACGAAACCTCCACAGCCTCCACTTTTGTTTGATTCATTCAAATAGTTCTTCTTATGTCTAGTTATTTACATATTAAGAGGAATAATGTTACTCATATCTGTGATGTTCATGATGTTCATGTTCTTCTGAGGCTTTAAAGTAAGAACCATATATATATATATTCTTAGCCTTAAACATATCAGACTGTAGGCGACACATATACAGAAAGCATCATCTGCCATGGATGGGAGAACACGAGAGAGCTGGGTTTGCCTGCCTTGTCCTGCCTTGCCATGCCTGTCCTGACCTCTTATCAGTCAGCACAGACCACTCCTATAAGGTCTGTGGCAACATCAGCTGCGGAAATTTGTTCTCCACAGCTCTCTAAGGGGGGAGGTCTGTTTATTGCTGTACTGGGTCACTGATGATATCAAAACTCAAGATTCTTTGCGGTCTGCTCAGGATCTCTTGTCTGGTACCCCACGTCAGCTCACCCCATCACACCTACAGGGGTCACTTTTTTGGCTCCTCAGCAGAGAGCAGCCACATCCATTTGTCCATATATCCACGGGAACTGACATTTTAGTGAACTACATGTGCTGCTTCTGTTCTTACTTCGTTTTGTGAAGTCTACTTTTTTTTTTTTCTTTTTCTAGTGTGAAAGAACAGATTTGATTGCTTGTGAACCAGAAGCAGCAGCACAACAGCACTGAATGTAGGCAATTCACTGGCACAGTAGACCAAAGTAAATGCAACCTGCAGTGTATAGGTCAAAGGGAATTCCAAAATCATCATAGGTCCCATGCTTTTCCTTGCCACTTTATTGTGGCAGTTTATTGCCATTTTATTTGTTGCTGTTATTGCAGCAACATTATTTTTCTACTCTCTCTGACTCCATTCTTTGCTGATGCACAGACAGTATGTGCCCCAGCTTTGTCTCGTTTAGACAGAGAAAAACATGGTGCCAACTACTCCACTTATATTCTTTTAATGTATGTTCTTAATATATTCTGTATTCATAATATATTCTTCAGTCATAACATTCCCAACAGCCTTTTGCTCTTCCAGCTCACATTCATTTTTCTTGAACTTGTATCTTCTACTGTATCCATGCAGTGGTATTAATACTTCTCCATTTCTGCTAAACAAACTAATGTTTAAGGATTGCATTTGCTCTTTTCACAGCCTCATCAGACTGGTAATCTATCATAATCAAGATGATAACTTATACTCTTCTTTGTCCTTTTGCATAGTCTCCCTGGTTCATAGCAGAAAATCTTTTTATTTGTCTGGTTGTACATTATTCCTGCCTTTCAAGTTTTTGCATGTAATTTCATTTCTATTATGGGAGCCTGCAAAATCATTAAATTTTTCACTCATTATATTTAAACTTTGTAGCTAAATGTCTTTAGCACATTTCAATAGCACACTCTCATTTTGCATCAAATTTATTTGTGCAAACATTAAATAAGATCAGCCCCAAGACAAAGCTTTGAAAAACTCTGGTTGTAGCCTCTCTCCAGGCAACAGCTCTCTCTTCACTAGCCTAGTCTTCTGCTCATCTGGTCTCCTCTCCCTTACACTTCCTGTCCTAATGCTAATTTGTACTAATGGTTTCCAATGCAACAAAGTACCATAAGCCTTATAGAATCAATACATGTATCTCCTTTGTCCGAAAAATCAATCCCATCAAAAAAAAGAGGACCACATAAAATATACCTTTAGTAAGCTTGTGGGAGTTTTAATTGTATTTTTCATTATTCTCCATATTTTTGATTTTTCTTACCTTTAAAGTCTCTTCTAAAACCCTTATTTGCCAGAGATCACAACAGTTATTCACCAGAGTTACTGAGACCAGAATGATAATCCACCACAGCAGACTACATTCCCATTTTCTTAGACAGTACATCACAAAAGGCCCCACTTGCTACTCTTGATTCCAGTAACACCATCTCTGAGATATGAAAAAGTACTGAAGATCTTGCTGCTGGCCCTGCAGTTGTACATCCATATTCTTTCTGGATGATGGGCTCTAGCCCAGGTGCTCTGTCCTTTTTGACCTGAGCACTGAATTTTGCTTTCCTTGCCCTTGTTGCGACACTCACTTTAATTGATGGTGCTGCCTCTACCTCCTCGTTTTTTATCGACCTTCCTACTGAGGGTACATTACGAACAGTCACTGAGTTTGTGCATGGTATCCACAGTGTCGTTGACTCGTGCCCCTTCCACTGAACAGATACCATCAGAATCCCCCCAGTCAATCCCTGTGTGGGACTTAGGTTCCTGGCCCTCCACACCACTTTCCTGGAGAGGTCACTAACTCTTGAGGCTGTTCTTCCATACTTTGGATATCTTTCTAATCTTGCACTTAGTCAGATGTGTTTGTTGTTCTGATAGAAATACCCCAGCCCACAGATAAAGAGCTGAATTTCTCCACAGAGTCAGTCAGATTGCCCTAGGCATGATCCTTAATGTGCCTCTTCTCTTCTCAGATAAGCCACGTGTTTATCTGCATGTTTATACCTCTGTTCAGAAGCTCCCATACCTCTTTTCACTGTGAGAGAAACTGACCTGCAAAGCTCTGCCATTCTGATTCCAGCTGGGCATGGGCCTCTTTGAACACCTCAATTTAAGTGGCACAGTGTCAGTGCCCGCACCCCACTGAGAGCAATGGAGATCTGACAATACAGACAATGAAGTGTCTTCAGATCCTTTTAATGGTAATGCTTAGGGCTCAACTGAGATGCTTTGACACAGGTCTCTAGTGACATTTGGGATGCCCAAAGTGTCTCACACTGTCTCCAACTACCAGCCCAGCCGTAAACAATACTGAGCTACGACAGATGTTGCACAATTCAAAGGAAAAGAAGCAGGAGAAAACAGTAAACAGGGAATAAGTATCCAAATATTAGAATTTGCAAAATATTTTTCTACTAACAAGTAAAACTAACTTTTACCTTTGTTATTCAGATAATGTGATGTTTCTTTGTAAGCCATAAAGTGACTATTCCTGGAGGTTAATAGATCCCTCAGGATCTTTCAGGATGTTGTAGGGAATATGGATGGTTTGTGATGCTTCCACAGAGTTGTGATAGGTTTATGTGCTCCCTTACTGAGAAGCAACTGTCCAGACCCCTGTGCATTTTACCACTGGAATGCTCAGAGTCACACACACTTTATCTCCCACCTGCACAGCATAAGGGAATGACAAAATAGAAGTCCTGAAATGTACTTAACTGTGCTTTGTCTTCCACATTTTAAAATTAATTTCTTTTTTTGTTGTGTTGCCTTCTTTTTTGCAATTTGTTTCTGTCTTGGATTTCTACACAGGTCTTTGCATTGCTCCTTTTGGCCACATCAGAAAAATACCAAGGTTTGTAGAAGTAGAATTATATACTACTGAGTAAAAAGCTGTCAAATTTTAACAAATACGTGTTCTGGCCCAAAAAGTGAGGATCTGCTCTACCAGAACTCCAGTGTTAAGCTGTGATAGCACATCCTACTCCCTTCACAAGGAAAGCAGGGTCTCTCTCAGCCTGCTGGCAGGGGTGTTGATGTGTATTTGCATTGGCCATTCTCTTTCGGGGCTGGAGACAGAAGAGCCAGTCAGGAGGGGTTTCGTGACTACAGAAGAAATAGGGGGATGTGGAGAAAATAGTAAAGTCTATAGATCTATCGTGCCATACAGAGAGTTTTAGGGGTTTTTTGGCTTTAGAGCAGGCCTTGAGCTGGCCAGAGGCCAGACCAGAGTGATTTCTCTGTACCTGAAGCTGATCTGTTCTGGACCACTGCCTTAAATGCAAAGGATTCAGTAACTGAAAATGCAAGGGCTTCTTCTCTCTACCAACTGTGAAGACAGCCAAGTGCTAACTCTGCCCTCACAGCACTTAATATGTTGATTAAGGATTATTTTGGCATGAAGACAGATCTGAGGAAATACAGTAGGCCTATCTAGTTGTGAAACAGGGATAGTATTATAGTGTTCTTGCATTTTAACCAGAAAATGGCAAGATTTCCTTTCAGATGACATGCTCATTTTCCCTTTAGACATAAATATGTGTTAAAGTTAGAGATGAAGAAAAACTGAGAAGAATATCAAGGTAACCTTTTGTAGGTAGATATCATACTTTATACCAGTGTATACTTAATAAGTAATATTTAATAAGTATTCATTCTACCTGCCAGCCTTGCCTTACTCATATCCTCAGACAATTGCTGCTACCATAACATCTCTAATATAGTAATACATTTGTTTACACATTTTTTTAGGATTTCTTTTCTGTTTATTTTCTAGATGGGGAAAAATAAGGTTTTTTTCCAGCTTTGGTTTGGAGGAAATTTGCAGCTGAAATCCCCTACAATAATTCTGATTTCTTTTTTTTTTCTTTTTGTGTGACTAAAACTGACTAAATCTTAAAATCATTTTGGTATCTTTTCAAGTTGGAAACCATTCTATTTCTGATTAATTCATACTGCCACACGAGTCCTAGAGCTGTGCAGACAAGCTGAATGAACCACACTACAGTGTCTGTGTTGTAAACCTAAGGGTATTCATGGGCTTTTCAAGTGAATGCACATTCATACGTGAAGTAGGCAACACACAGTAAATGAGCTACATTATGTGAATGTGCTCAACAGCTGAAAAATGAACTATGTCATGGATTTCAGCTTCATGGAGTGAGCAGCTGAATTTGTTGGTGACACTGAAAGATTGTTCTTCTGTATGACTCAGATTGATTCACTGGTCTGACAATTCCCCCTTCTTTGTGAATCCTTCGCACCTGTAGATGCACAACACTAACAAGTGTCTAATTCTGGCAGTTAGCAAGATCCCAGCTCTTAGCATGCTGAAATAAGTGCAGCAATTTTTCTGATGTCAATGCCGATTGCAACACTCATTATATGTTGAAGAATAGCATTAGACTGATGCATTTTTTGAAAGCTCAGTTTCAAGATTTATGTCAGAAAAAAAATATCCATGCTGAGTTCAAAAGACACTCAAGAAAATTATAGAAAATACACAATTCCTAGACTGTAACACTGCAAACTTGAAGCCAAATAGAATAGCAACTCTCTTCCTTCTTAGGCCACTTTGTACTAAATTCTTTTCAGGATAAATAACATCAAGCCACTAAATAAATACTATAGATTTCTCAGGAAATCTAAGGTGACATTCCAGTGTCAAACCACAGAAAATCCCTACAGACTTTAATGATAGGTTTTCTAATTGATAGATGCCCAAATAAATATTAAAACAAACCCACAAAATAGCATTCTCCTTGCTGCTTGAGATATACACTGAGCTGTCAGAATATTAAAACTGTCTTTACCCAGGTTGTTTATAAAGAGAATAGTGACTGTAACAGAGTGGGAAATAAGGAAAAAAAGAATCTACATGAGGCTCGCTTCTGGCTAACCAGTTTCTGACACGATCCCTAGTTTAACTGTAAATCAGGGTTTCAAAAGAGGAAGGGAAATAAATCATTCCACGTGCAAGAAAAACTCACCCAAGTTTTTATTGCAGTAGAAATGCCAACACCTAATTTTTAGCAATAATTTTATGAAAATGCCACTGAGAAACCATAAATCTTCAAACACTCCTGCACACTACAGAAAAATGCAAGGACTTCTTGAAAGCACCTAGAAGTGAACTACCGGGCCAAAATACAAATTCAGAGGAGATGATGAAGTGTTTTATTGGTTGCATGATGATAAATGATGTGCTCAAGGTTCTTGTTTGGGACTGTAGTTCAAATACAGGAAAAAATAGAGAAGTGCTTGATTCAGGGTACAGCAGTCACCTCAGGTAACTGCAGCCTAGCCTGGAAGCCAGGCCGTTGAATCCCTCTCTGTGTGATCAGTGACGCAGCCCAAGACCTAAAATGTCAAATGCAATAACACATGATTCAGAAAGCTTCAGGAAGGGCCCAGACAAAAAGAGCAGAGAGGATGGAAGAGGCCATGCAAGGACAAAAGAGGAGGCAAGGGAGGTTTTTTCTGACTGCTGCCTATTCAGGCAAATCTAATTTTGAGGGCTGTGAGTTTCTTGAAGTATTACGGATTTTTTTTTTTTTCACATCAACGTTTTCCTTTAAGCACACAAAGTCACAGAGAAAGAGCATTGGCTAAATCAAATGCAAAGAATAGATTGTGCCCTGGACGGCTGTTTAGATACATCATTAAAAGAGATTTGATTGCAGCCGTGGTGGCAATATATGTACCTAAAGAGTCCCTTCCTTCAGGAGAAGTGATTTTGGAGGTACTAGCATTTAAAGTGCCAGTGCTAGCTGGCCAGCACACCATCCCAGATGAGCTGGACACATCTGAAGGGGCACTTCCATCTGGGAATAGCCTTCTCTGTGCAAAACCTACTCGCATTCCCTGGGCTGTGCTAGACACATATCTGTGAAATACCTCTTCTCCACTTTCAGAATGGACCCCAAGGCAAATACTTCATTTCTCTCTTCAAACTGCTAAATTTTAGTTTAAAGTAGCCATTTTCAGGAGTACAAAGACATGGAAATCATTGTGTCAGCTTTTAAAGCTGTCTGAAGGACAAGGTTTGCTGCCATTTTTCTCTTTCCTCCCCTAAGTGCCAGTCACCATGCGGAACCCTTTTATTTGGCAGCGGTGTATCTGTACTGTATTGAATGAGACTTTGAACTAAAATTAGTAGGAGTAAAAGCAAGGACACCCCAGGGGTGTCATTTCCTTAATATAAATTGAATCTTTTCATATCTAAATATCTGTGACCATGGTACTTTGCAATGTCATAAAGGAAAGACAAAGTGCTCCACATACTTTAAAAGTTTGCTCTCCCAAAAATCACAACAGTGCCTACTCAGTATGGGACAGTGGGTAATGAAGATGGTAAGAGAGGGTAAGGTATGAAGAATTGGGGCTGAAATCATAATAAAAGACATCATTAACACAAATCTAAACATTAGTTTTGTGATTCTTAAAAGCAGACTGCAGACCTCCAAAAGGTGGATACACACAGAGACAGAGTGAAAAGGTTTTGGAAAACTGAGAGGCTCCTGATAGCAGTTCTGCCCTAAGTAAGGAGAGTAGGTGGGAAGGCATGAGCCCAGGAGATGTTCAGCCTTCTGCTCTCCATCTATCTGAGAGAGAACATGAGAGTAACCTCACTCAGTAGGACCTTTGCTAAGCTCCTGCTTAAATGCTCTGTTACACTGCTCCTGGGCAGCAGGCCATCTCTTTCCAACTGTAGCTCACTGAAGTCAGAGCTGTTAAAAACAGAGATCAAAAGGACTGCTGAGTCCTGGAATGTAGGGGTGTCTCAGCCT
>WEIT01037825.1:0-14106 GCA_013389985.1 Dryoscopus gambensis
GGCCCCAGGAGGCTATGTCATTCAGGACAACTTGCCAAATTGTCCTGCTGCCCCCAGGTACCACAGCTGCAGATACCTCTGCTCTAATAGCTGGTGTTCAGTGCATCAAGCCTGTGTTTGTGCCAGAAGAAGGCACGGTGAATTTTCTGGGAAACCAGCATGGGAATTTAGAAGCACCAGCATGACAACACAGGGGCACTTGAAAAGGCCACTCTTTGGTCATTGGAGACTTTGTTAGGCTCTGCTTGGTGCGAACCCTTAATAAGAAACAAAATTCTGTACTTTCTAAGCCATCCTTTGCTCAACACGATGGTTATTCTTTCTCTTTGCTTGCACTCAGAAATTAATACTTGTGTTTAATCCAAGAGCAATTGAGTCATGGGAAATATTTTGTTCTCTATAAATACATTTCTTCAGTATATATCACGGTGATCTCTAACCTCTATTCTTGGCCCTTCATACATATGTGAAGTACACTGCTCTGTACACTGAACAAAGGAGAGTTCTGTATGGACAGTGGATGCCGAGAGTATTCAGCTACACTAGTGTCGGTTCCCTGCTTTAAAAGAGCCAACTGTTTAAATAGCCATGCTTTTAAACAGTAGTGAGCCTCTTGAGGTTAATTCATACAGAAAGAAATGTATTTATTTCAATATTGTCTATTTAGTTAGAAAAATATGTCAAATTCAATTCTCTACCTCATCTTTAACTTTTCCACCTGCAAGTCAAATTAGGGGAACAATGGAAGGAAGGAAGGAAGGAAGCAAGGAAGGAAGGAAGGAAGGAAGATATTTTTACACAGTTAATGAAGCAGATCCAGTCTGGAAATAATGAAGAACTATTTCTTCATATTAAAGCTAATTGTATTATGATACAATCTTCCTAAGGTAGCAATACAGTTGAATCATCACTGATGGTATTCACTGCTTACGGATTTTGAATCAGGCACAGTCCTGCATTATTACTGATTTGGAGTAAATGACTAACTAAATCTTTTTCGCTTCTAAATTTGGTGGAAATCATTATGATGCCCTAAATGGACACAAAAGCTATACATGTATTTTCTGGATATTCTCAGAACATGTCTCTTGTACCTTACTGTTCATCAGTAGCTTTCACAATGCATTAACAATGCATAGAGAGATGCTGTAGTCCTTTTGGGTAAGCATATTTTTTAATGAAGAATTAAAGAACATGCTCTTTATCAAACAGTTGTACCCACCCGTTTCTTGTGTTCTTCATCCTTTGCTTTGTCCCATTTTAGCTGAAATAGTTGTTGCCACATGGTAGAATTGACAGGTAGGCTTGATGCATCTTCCACAAAATAAAGCATCTCTGAAACTGGGCTCTTCTTTTTTTTCTTAAAAAAAAAAGTGTGAGGAACACCAGTCTGAGTCTTTTCTAAAGCAAAGCCCTGGAGACTTGTGGTATGCTTGTAGCCAGTCACGTGGGGGTTGTCATGGCATCGCTGCTCAGAAAAGGAATGAATAGCTGGTGGTAGCATTTCAAACAATACATTTAACGAATAGAGAACAAGAACTGAATGTTATAGCAAAGAGTATTTTATTCATATATAAAATAGATTACCAGTTATACTTCACAAACCAGCTCTACTTCACACTGGTGAAGGAAAGACAATGGTGTAAGCCATTAATAAGATGCATGGCAGGGGGTTGGAACTAGGCAATCCTTAAGGTCCCTTCCAACCCAAAATAATCTATGATTCTACGAATAATTCATACAAATATGTAAAGGACTGCATAATGGGCTATATTTACTGAGTCTTGAATTGAATGGCACACCTCAGTAATGCTCTGAACAAACCCACAGTGTCATCTTTTGCTCTGCAATAAATGTTTTAAAACATTTATTTAATTGTTTGATTTAAAATGCACCTTTCAAAAGCCAGGGCAAATGTGTACATACTGAAATAGTTCTGGGGTTTAATACCCTTTTCACCTTTCTGTACCTACTTGACATCTGACAGCTAAGAAAAGCAGACAGACTTCCAAAAGCCATTTACCAAGTTGACTACTGTTTCTCATGCAGGGCCACCTTGAATTTCATTCTTTTTAGGCAATATTTGGCAGAAAAGAGAATGGGCAAAGATGTTTCCTCAGGCCCTCTCAAAAATAGGAAAGGTTCTTCCGCTCATTCAAGGTCAGCTTGGCCTCCTCCAAAGACAACTTTGAGCTGACACAGATATTTAATGTATCTGTCCTCATGGTATGGAGCACCCTGAAGCTGGGTCTGGCAGACTGCTGAAGAAGTTTGCTTTTGGTTCATGCATTTTCTTTTATCAGGTCCTTAGTTCCTAAGGAGAAGACTTGAATTACAACTTGCAGCTGCCATGGGTCTTTTAAAACTGGTAGAATAATGCACATTGTATAAGAGTACTGGGATGTAGGGAGGGAACCTGTGGCAGATAGTATCAAAATTCACTAACCAGAATTGGTCTGTTCAAGGATGAACCAGGGGATATTCCTTTTTACGGCAAACCTGTTTGTGCAGCTTGATCTTACGCAGTGTTTCATGTGGATGCAGCAACACATCTATCACACAACTACCCAACACAGAATTGGGGCCAGTGCTGTTTTTAATGTGTATCTTGATTACCTTTTTCATTTCAGTAGTTGAAGTAAAGTTGATTATAGGCATTAGTGATTTTTATTACACTTGGTGTGAAATGGAGCTTAAACAGCAGAAGCAGACATATAATTAAAATCTTGATACCTACTAATTTTGAGCTGTATGGCAAATACTCTTATTTTCAGGCAAATGATGGAAGGAAATGAAGAGTGTTTTTTTCAGCTGTTTGTGTTCTTAATTTCTTGTTAATCTAAAAGAAAGATGTGGAGAGTGTCTGTCAAAACAATAGAGTACAGAGTTGAAGTGCATTTTTTCAAATACCTATATAAAATTGAACTGTGCACATAGCACAATTATATTTTGCTCTTGAACAAGTAGAAGTGCTTGGCAGGGTCTTGGCCTTAGTCTTTTAAAGGCTATGTGTTTAATGATCTGTTATGGACTGATCTGAAAGACACCATTATCTTTTTGCTGATTTTGATTAAGCCCTTAAAATATAAGAAAAACCTAGACTCTTACACTGATGGAAACATGGCCCAATAAGAAATTGAAATCACCTGGCACGGGTTCCCGGCTGTTTCTGAATTAAATTCTGTGAAGGGAAGTGCCTTTAAACTTCCTCATTGGTTGCCTCTTTCTACCCTCAGAAACTGTACATATATGCATTCTAAACTGGGTTCTGGGGGGAATTTGTTATTGCTGGGTTTTGTGTTATTTTGACATAAGAAAAGAAAAACTCAGCAGTTTCAATGGTTGTCTTCATGTTGAGCTACCTAAGGTCCAGAGATGGTGATGGAAGACAGGGACAGTAGATCCTACCTCTAGTTCTCATTTCACTTCTAAACTTAGAGCTACAGCAGGGAATTCTTTAGACTGGTGCTTCACTGCTTAGTCAAAGCAGTCTTCTGAAGCATCCTTAAAAAGCTGCAGACTGGACTTGCGTGTAATTTCTTAATAGCAAGAGGTACTTGCTAAAGAACAGATGAGAAATGAGTAGATAATGAACATAAGAATATTTTTATTTTTGCAAAAAATGCATTTTCCACTATGTATTAAGTCACTAATACATTTAGCTTTCACACACAGCAGAGAGAATTGTGTTTTCTGCAGCATAAGAGCAAGGTAGTCAATACCAGAACCAGTTAGTCTTGGAGTGTGCTCAGCTTCTCATTGGAGATCTCAGCACCCTATGGCTCCCATAGGTTTCTGGGTTTGTTTTTTAATCTCTCTTTTGTTTCGATCTGATTTTCAAGCAAATCTGTTCATACAATATATAGAGCTGTAAGCTCTGCAGGTGGTCTTGCTGCTAGGAATTTGATTCTTGAGTTACTTGCCACTATGTTGCAAATTAGTGAGTTGCTGCCCTTTCCTCTCCCACTTCCTTTGCCATCAGGAGAGCTTGGGCTGGCTCTGGAACTAGCAACTGCTCATGTTTAGTGCCCAGTTACAGAATAAGTTAAAAAAAATGCTTCTGCTGCCATTGCGCACCCCACAGAGATTGTATGTTTGGAGGTACTGTTGCTCACCATGACCAGAAGCGCCTTTTCACTTTTTTCACTTGCTGAGAACTTTGTATATTTAGTAAGAAAATGCAAGCTGGTGAGTGTATATTATCTAAGGCTTTACAGCTTTTCTGTATGTATGAAGAGGAAAATATGCCCTGTTTTTGTTGTTGTTGTTGACAGCTTTCCTGGCTATTTTAAAGTTGTGTCAATTTCTTACTTTATTCTATGAAGTGTTTTACACTGACTGACTTTGAACATATGCACAGACTGAATTACAGGATGGGAGCCACTTGTGGGTGTGCTTGCGGATCAAGCCCAGTCTCCCTTCATTCATTGCCTATCCCTGGATGTGCATTTCAAGATGCTGAAGAAGCCAAATTATTGTTTGGTCAGTTCAGTATGTTACATGATAGGCCTGCATGCTGTGACTTTGCCCCTGCAAGCACACCCCCTTATCAGATAACTCACAAGCAAATGACCCCACTGAGTAGTTGAATAGTCCCTCTGTACTCAGGGGGATAAAAAAAGCAACTGGAAGCCGTGCTGGGATGAGTGGGATGTGCTCTGTCTGTGCATGCAGCATACCTAGGGGCTTCCATCTGAGGGCTGCCTGCAGTCAGGGTGTCCTCGTGCATGTGTGTGAGCAAAGCCTCGCCGGCGTGGCACAAGCACTTGCAGTGCTGAGTGCTGCAGAGGGAGGGGACTTGAGGATCTGGCTCCAGGGGCTCTGGCTCCCGCTGCAGTACAAAAGCAGACTGACCAGATGCTTCCTTTAGACTTGACCCCTTCTGGAAGTTTTGAGCAAGAATTAATTTTTAGCTGGGGAAAAAAAAGAGGTTGTTTCCCACTTATTGTCTGAGAAATTGAGAGAAGGGAAAGGGGGTGGGAAGAGAGGAAGAGGAAGGGAAAGACATTACTATAATCACACAGAATTCTGTTTGTCTATATATATTTATATCTATATACACAATTTTAAATCTTTTGGAATATATTTACTAAAATTTCCTTAATCTACAGAAAAATTGCCAAGAAGACTAGCACTGACAAGTAATGTTCCTCAGTAGTTTTAATGTGGGAGGAGGACACAGAGGGAGAAGACAGGGCAGGACACGACTGTTGAGCAATTGACTGAGCTCCTGCACTGAGGTCTGTTTGCTTGTGCAGCAGTCCTTAGCTTTCTGGGGAAGGCTGGTCTCGCTGCATGGATGAATGATACAGAGTACTTACACAGAGATAAGGCCAGGGCCCTGTACCCCCTCCTTTGCCTGAGGAGGGGAGTGCTTTCTGGGTAATAACCTCCCTGTCCTGGTGTTGACCATGGAGAAGGCACCTGAGTAGGGCAGGCTCTTGCTGCAGAACAGCTGGTCTGTAGCCGGAGCCCAGCACGTCTGGGGACAGAGGGCTGGGTGAATTCTCCTGGCAGCCCCATACGCTCCCAGGTGAGGGTCTATGTTCAGCCATACGCTCCCCTGGGTACAAATGTCCCTGCAGCAGTGGCTGCAGAGAAGGTGTCAGGCTTCTGTGCGTGCAGGCTGGAGGGTGTTGCTGATTCTTTGGCTGGCAGGTTTTTTACTTCTGGGTATTTCTTTTATATCAGACCCTTGCCAAGCTTTACAGGAGTAAGTCTCAGCCAACTTGTCTGCATGAGGCATAGCTAAATTCGTGGCTGGAATGAGGGCCACTTACCAGTGCAGGCAAGGACCATGTTGCTGTAAGAGAGGGGTCAGCCTCCTAAGAGCAGCACAGAGGAGGAAACTCGGGGGCCCTGAAGCACAGCGACCTCCTAAGAACAGACAAAGCACGGTGAAGCAACAAAGGCTTTTGACTGAAGGCAAATGCCGACAGAAACATTGTTCTGGGTGCATGGGCTGTGGGCAGTGTTCCTGGAGGGAATGCTGTACGCTGCAGTGGGACATGGTGCTCCTGCAGGCCTGGCCCTTCCCCTCCGCAGGAGGCATGTGGTAGTACATGCTTGTGTTATTTCTTGCTAATGTGCGGATGAATGTTTTAGATTTTTTATACTGCTTTCAGGGCTGATATTAATTCTCACTGCTATAAACAGCTAATTGCTTTATAATGGCTAAAACAAGTTAGTGGAGAAAATGAGGAATTAATTAGAATTTTATTAGGTTCTGGGATGTGTATTCTTGTTTCTTTCTCCACTCCATCCCATAGACCTGGATAACCTTCAAAAATAGTTTCATTTTTTATTCTTCTTAGTTTTTTATTCTCCATCTTCATTTTTTATTCTCCCTTTTATTCTCTTTATTTATTTATTTTATTTTTGGCTTCAGAAGTAATTGAAAGGTATGCAGAGAAAGGCACTGTTTCCCTGAATGAAAGCTTCATCTAAACACTAACTCTAGGCTGCTATTCTAAACCTGTGGGGCATGCAAAAATCGGTTGCTTAAGGGCCTGTGTTTGAGTTTAGTTAAAAAAAATGGTCTGAATCTCTAATATAGTATCACCTGTCTCATTCTCCCTGCTGGCTTCAGGAGACCTGCCAATTGCAAAATCACACCAATACAATAAGCCAGCCCCCTGACAAGAACTGCTAGTCTTACCTATATGTCCTGCTACTGTTCAGCCTGTTCCACACAAGGGAGAGAGGAAGGCCAGTCCTGCAGTGCTGCCTTTGGATTTACCCTCTGGCTTACTTGGGTTACTCACTCTGGTTTGCTGGCACAGAGGAAGAAAATTACAAGGTTCTGGCTCTCTGAAGAATACCGCATACAAACACTGTCCTTTTTTTTTTTTTTGAGTGAGAGCAGATATTTTGAATGGGCAGGTTTTGTTATCCTTGAGGGTTTTATGGGCCACCATAAAGCCAGAGTGGTCAATCTCTTTGAATGAAGCTCGAAGACAACGCTAGACTGTAATGAATAGAGGAAGAAATCTTTTGTGGGGATGATGCAGGAGGACCTGCAATCATGCCATTTCCAGCAGAGTGGCAAGACAGCTATGGCAGCCTGGGATGGCATTAACTGGGTGCATTAGTTTCAGACTATATATCTTGCCTTCTGGTCAGACTTACGCAGATAACTTTATTCTCAATAGCAAATTAAATTTCTCTTTGTTTAAACAAAGTCATGTTATGGCTTCTCTGTGGATGCTTGCAAATATCCCTCTCTGGCAAATCAGTCTTTCCCAATGGGTGCAAGAGGAATAAGCTCCTGGGTACAAGGAGTATATTTTGCTCTTTTGACATTTCCGCTTGTTCTGTGAGTGACCAGACCTTCCACCTGTGTAACTTAGTTGTGTTATCACAGTTACTTCCAGCAGGTGGCAGATGATAATCATACTAGTAATCCAATCTGGGTACAAATGATGTATTTTCCAGGCTGTGAATTCAGATATTGACTTAAATCTACACATTATCTAGTGGCTATAAATATGTTTCCAGAAGCAATAAAATAAGAGTGCATAATTGGAGCCCATTAGTAGTTACCCATGATGATAGTAATTAAATACTTGGATATCAAGTGTGGTATGATTTTTATTTTTAAATTCAGCCTTGATTTTTTTAATCTCCCAGATCAGAGAAATCACTTCTATTCCAAAAACCTCCAAATAACCATCTGGCTAATTGTGTTTCATGGTATAAGATTATCTTTGCTCATCAACTGTGGTGGGCTAGAGCTCCGCCATGTAGTCATGCCTGGATAATTAACTGATGCTTTAAAGAATTATACGTTAAAATATAGTGACAAATGGTGCTATATTGCCTTTCCTATGTAGGCTCTCATTGGCAGGATTGCTCTGCCTAAGTGGTACTACTGACTGAAGGAGGTTTTTTTCAGATTAGTAGTCCTTAATGAGGACCAGATTTTGCTCCTTTTGCTCTTGTTAGTAGTCACTCACACGCATGAGTAATCCCAGTGTGTTCAATGGGAGCTATTCACCACACAGAGGGAGGGTGGCATTTGCAAGTTGACCTTCCAGCATTGGCTTCAATGGGGTATTTGAGCAAATGGAAGACCACAGGACCTGACCCATACTAAACGCGT
This sequence comes from Dryoscopus gambensis, assembly GCA_013389985.1. Lineage (NCBI taxonomy): Eukaryota > Metazoa > Chordata > Aves > Passeriformes > Malaconotidae > Dryoscopus > Dryoscopus gambensis. Next base: position 8,102 of record WEIT01037825.1, read on the forward strand.
GACTACATGGAAAAGTCTGTTCAAGGTTTACAGCAGCATGTGGGATAGCTGTGTGCCGCTGCTTGTGGGTGAATTATGCAAAGCCTCACAAAGTCGAGGTAAACTTCATAGCATCTGTCTTACAGGTCTTGTTTGTAGCACAAAACTGGAACACGTCTTGGAGGCAGAGAAGTGTTTGTTTTATGTGTGTTTGGGGGTGGATGTTGGTAGTATAATCCTAATGGCCTTCCTCTGGGTGGCTATACAATCCCTGGGCTGGATAAGAGGGAGAAGATAGGGTAAAAGCCCCCACTGCAGTCCACTCAGAAGAGATCCTACTGGTGCTGCCAAACTGAGGGGGGTTGAAACTTTGCCTTGGAGTTGGACAGTAAGGATGGAGTCCCATTTTGTCAAACTAATTCTCAAATTAATTCTCAAATTAATAAAGAACAGAGAAGACTGCAGATGAGCTGATGACATAAAAGCAAAGGAGATATGAAAATGATGATTATGACTGTCAATATGCAGTGACTCATGAAATATGGTTGTTTATATGCCTGTTTGTATAACCATATATTTATTGTAAACAGAAGTGCTCAGTATTTTTAAAACAGTAGAAAGTCCTATTGCTGTTCAGTTTCTCTTTCTCAATATTATTTTATGTTTTCACCTAGCAGTTTCATAGAAGGTTAATGTGGAAGACATGAGAATAGATGCATACTTTTTAAACTGCAGTGAAATTCACCATATTTCATTTTTGTACATAATCATTGCGGTTTTTAGTGTTTTGTTTTGGTTTTATTTTTGTTTTTCTGTAAGATCTTAATGCAGTTTTATTACATTATAATCTTTTATGGAAGGATAAAGGGATTTTTTCCTTAATAGGAAAACAAAGTTTATAGGCTCAAGTAAAGCAGATATGGCCCAGAACACAATGCTTTTGCAAGTTTAACCAGAAAATATTTCATGTTGGTAAACTTCACTGGAATCCTGAATGTTCTGTGCTTGCTACTGAAATGACTTGGACTTTAACATAGAAAGATATTTTAGGAGAAAGCTAGACTGACAGATTTTTAGAAGTGATGAACAAGAATTAAAAGAGAAAAAAACCCCAAACAACAAACCACCATATACCATGAAAGTTAGTTGTACTGTCTTGGCTATTGTAACAACCAGTTCTTACTGGGCCCTTTTTCCAGTAATTAAAGCCGTTTTTTTTCCCCACTTCTGGCTGCTTCCTGGCCCAGTGTTCCAGAAACAAGCAGCAAAAATGTGGGATTTTTTGAAAAGGCATCTAGTAAGAAAAACAGGTAGACATGCTTTACTTCCTGTACTCAGAGGTCACAGGGGAGATCTTTGCTTTCTTTAAGTGTAGTAACTGGAATGCAATGCCCAGTTTTCCTGATTCTGATGCATAGATCTATTTTTATCCAGTGTGTGAGTGTGCCGTACATGCATATATGCTGGTACATACACAGAGTTCAGTAACAGCCACCTCAGTAGTATCTGCTCTTTCCCATGTTTCTCCTTCAATTAAACTTTGTCATTTCTGTACATGTCTGTATTATTGTGAAATCTGTGCTTTCTTGTCACTGTTGCTGACATTTTGCTCATTAAAGGTTTCTTCTTGTCATCATTCTCTTTCTTTTCTTCTTTTATTTAATGTAATGGCCAGAGTGTCTTTCTGCCAGACTAATCACACAAGCAATTTCACTACTGTTTCGTCATTCCTCTATAGCTACCTCAGATGCAAACTCTTAGCCTTGGGAGACACAGGTAATCACAGACTCAGTCCTAATTTTCTACTTGCATAGTATATTTCTACCATATCTCACTATGCATGCAGACTGAAGGAAGGACTGCAGCCTCTTCTGACCAGCTGGTTGGTTCTAGGACTTCAGGAGCAAAAATAGCCAGCTACTTTTGCTATCTTACAGTGAAGAGGCATCACTGCAAAGTCTGAATTTACCGCTCAGACAGGGAATAGGATGCTGAGGCTCTAACAAAGACATCTTTGCTTCTCCACTCACTTTACCAGGGATAAATGTTTATTGGGTCACCCCAGTCAGCGTAGTCATCATATCATGCAGCATCTCTATACGGATAGTAGCTGCCTTTAGGCCTGGTACAGATATTATTAGTTAAAACTGTCTTTGTCTTCCTAGAATTCAATTACAATATCTTACTCACTCATCAGACCATAGTCTTGCTTTTTATAACAGTGATATTTCCTTAGATTTGTTTTAAATTATGTTGTTCCTTCACATAAATATAGGTAGCAGCTTTGTGCTACCCTAGGGATAGAAGGTTCATATTTTGTTAGTTTCTTGCATAATGCAAGAGGAGATTAGAGAGCTTCTTATATTCTGTTTCCTCCCAAGAGAAAGCTATCATGTAGATCAAGAGAGGAAATGATTTCTTTGCTTGGCACAAATGAGTCACAGAAAATGACCTTCTTTGTAGTCTAATTTAGATTCAAGAATCCTCTGAAGAGCTGATAATATAAACCCATATGGCTTGGATGAAGAAAGTTGGGAAAGACATTGTCACTAACAGACTCATCCACATCTTAAAAAGCAGTATTTCATTTTGCCTAGATTTTTTTGATCAGACTGCTGCAGCTGCAAATCTCACGTTGCTTGCACATGTTATGTGTAATATGCACATATATATGTGATGCTGCTCCTGAGGTTTCATTTCAGCAATGGAGAAATTGAAAAAGCAGCATACACTCTTTGGCTCTTTTTTATACTGTGTTTAACATCTTTAAAAATACATATTTATGTGAATTTTGAAGCAATGCTTGCATTTACATTGTTGGACTGTATAACATTTGGAGATATGTTTATTACAGAGGAAGCAACAAGCTTTCAGCTGTATGTCAAGAAAACAAGATCTGACAGAAAATAAACTACCACACTGATACACAAAAGCACTGACAAAGAGCTTCAGCAGAAAAGATTTGGTGGGAAACCAGAAGTGTAGCTGGACAGCACAGAGACCTGCAAGCAACCATTTGTAGATTTTCATGTGAGGAATGATAATTTATTCCATGGCAAAAAGTCTTAGAAGGTACCAGCTTTTTTTCTCTATTTTTTATTGCTATATGTTGGTTTTTTATTGACTATTTTTTTTGGCATGTTTTGATGTTTTAAATGTTGGTCTGTTCCAGTTGTTGCTAATTGATTCTGTAGGCATCTTGGTAGTTTCTTTTATGCTTAAGTGTGGAAGTTGGTTGTGCTTCACTACATTTTACAGGAAAGGCTGGGTTCATGGTTGAATTTTGCCACAGCATTCCTGGACATATCTGTGCTCTTGGCAAAGCTAGGCCATCCTGAAAAATAGCCTGGAAGTAGCCATGGGCAGGTATGCATTGCTAAAGCTGCCCAGCATGCACTGTGCCCTAACCACACCTTTGGACTGGGATGCTTTCTGATCAGGTTGCTTATGATCGTGGGTAAAGAATTTCCAAGTGACATGGCTTACAGGCTTCTTGTTTTTCATAATATACAAATGGGAGTCATGACAGTGTGGTTTTTTTTTTACCCAACAAATATGTTGTGAGCACCAATGTTAGCACAGGGAGAGGTTGCAAGCAACACCTGAGGTTACGGTGTGGGAGAAAACCAGCACCTTAGATTACAAGGTGAATTTATGCTGGGTGAAATGACATTAGATTTGAGGTGGTGGACTTTGACTGCAAATTTGGGTGCACATAAAGGGGTGGAGAAATTATGAATAGCTTGATTTTTGTGAACATATAATGACTGTATTATAGGTAGATATATTCTTTCATTTCCTGGGCATAAAGGATATAGATAGAAGTGCCATGACTGTCTGAAAAGAACACAGTGGCAAACTGGGAAGGATAGTCTGTTCAGTATCTGCTGAGAACAACTCTTACAGCAGCAAATGCTAGGAAGAGAATTAAAAAATTTATTTTTTTAAATGACAATTTTGGGGTCAACCTTCTGCAGATAAGAAAAGCTTCCAACAGGGAAATGAGACCAGCTGAAGTCCTTATGTAGCAAAGGCCAACACAGAAGTAAAATATTTTATCTGAGATGTCCCTAATATTTAGACCATGGAAGCAGATTTCTCCCTGATGTTGAGGAAGATTTATAAGGAACCTAAGCATAGGATACATTTACCTTTGCTTATAGCTAACCATTGTCCACTTGCTTATAGCTGTAATTCTTTGTTTGTGCCTGTGTACAGCATTGTGTGTAAGTTGCTTGCCATTTTTCTTCAGTGAGATGGCCCAGTGAGCTTGTATTTATTTTGTACCAATATGTTCAAGGTGTGTGCATGTGTGGTGAAGGAGCAAAAGCAACAGACTTTGTATATTTCTTTTTATATCTGAGCATGTACAGAGTGTTAAAACAGATGTGTATACCCCAAAATTGTTTGTTTGTCACATCCAGCATCTGAGAGCCAACATTAGGTGAGCCGGTCTGAGCATTCTTAAAATGTGAGCTCTCTTGTAGTCTTGAGCATTCTTGTAGTTTCTGTTCAGACTGATGCTTGTGTTGCCTCTTGTCCAGCTGGAAGGTGAGGAAAAAAATCGGGGAATCAGAAGTATTGAGACAGGTGAAATTTGGGTTATGGTACAGAAGATGCTAAGGTTATTAGGGCAGGTTTCACTGAAGGTATCTTGGGAGATGCAAGCAACCAGCAAGCAGAGGAGCTGAAGTGTTTCAGTGAGCTGAAGAAAGATGGCACATGGTAGAATGGGTGTAATGAGGTTACAGAGGACACTGGGCATATTAGAGCAAGGAAGAAGGAATTACAGCATGGATGTTGGTAAATGGAAGCCTGTACTTTATAAAATCTCTTTAGAGTCCTGTGCTATAAAATATTTTTATCAAATGACATATGTCACTTGGCTATGCAGACAAGGAAGACACAGTAAGCAGGCAGCTCCTTAAGATAACTCACTGCTTCCTTTCTTGGCTGTGAGCTTGCGAGTTTCCTTCAGTTAGGCCCATACCTGCATAGGAAAACTCAGATTCCTACAAGCTGACTTCCTCTGCTATTGTAGCTCCTTCCCAATTTTTCATTTGCTCTTCCATATTTCAATGTCTCACCTTTTCCCTTTTTTTTTTTTTTTGTAACGAAGGGCATTTATTATGCGTTGAGCCTTCCATGATTCAAGCAATAAAGGACTCGGTATTCATCAGGCTTGCATGCACATCTTCTTTGGTACAGAGTTCATACTGTGTGTGACTGATTTGCCTTCTGATTTCTTGCTGTCCTCCATTACTAGCTTCTTAATATATGTACAGATTGTCCTCAGTGTGTTTGCCTTTCTCTCACTCCTGAAATTAGAGCTAGAATGAGAAAGTATTTAATTTTTTGTTTGTTTGTTTGAAGGCTTGAAAAAGAGCATTTTGTTGTGCCTCTCAGACTTGCTGGACTGTGATGTCCCTGGGCTGTTCTGCGTAGGGATGTTCCAAGCCTCTTTAGGGGGATTGTGACTGCACCAAAGGTAATTTGATTTTTTAATTTTTGAAATAATGTAATCTGTAGACCTCCACTGAACTTTGTGCTCTGCTTTTGCCAGACCTCTAGGGAAGGCGTATTTCAAGTAGTGACTTTACGAGACCCAAAGTTTGGCACTGAACACTGACACAGGTCCTATTTCTTGCTGTTTAATGTGTAATCATGCAAGTCTGAAATCTGAATTCCCTGCTCTCTCCGTGCAATCAGGTAGAGCCAGCTTTGCCGCTGATCAAATGGAGCCAGGAGACAGACTGGCCTGCTCCCAGCGCCCAAACGGGTTTGTTTGTTTAATACGGGACTTCTTTTCCTCACTAATGAATGGCTTTCAACCTGGGCCATCCCTAGTGCCCTCTCTTCATGGCTGTGTGGGAAAGAGGACTCGCACATCCTTCCCTCCCTCCCTCCCTCCCTCCCTCCCTCTCGCCATGACGCCAACGGCTGCTCCCGGCGAGCATTGGAGAGGGGCCACGGAGTTAGTCAGCCCTCGCCCTCCCCGCGCTGCCCGCTGGGGGTCCCGGCGGGTC